>CAUYPK010069384.1:0-18668 GCA_963574355.1 Loris lydekkerianus | reverse complement strand
TTCCTGTTGTTATTGAGTTCAACTTTTATTCCATGATGGTCTGAGAAGATGCAAGGAATAATTTCTATTTTTTAAAATTTGCTGAGTGGTTAGATTTGTGGCCTAGCATGTGGTTGATTTTGGAGTATGTTCCGTGGGCTGCTGAGAAGAATGTGTATTCAGTTTCGTTGGTATGAAATGTTCTGTAGATGTCTGTTACGTCCAGATGTTGAATGATTAAGTTTAAATCTATGATTTCTTTGCTTAGCTTCTTTTTGGAGGATCTTTTCAGCACTGCTAACGGGGTGTTAAAATCTCCAACTACTATGGAACTAGAGGAAATGAAGTTGCTCATGTCTGTTAGAGTTTCTCTTATAAATTGAGGTGCGTTGTGGTTGGGTTCATAAATATTAATAATTGAAATCTCATCATATTGAGTATTACCTTTAACAAATATGAAGTGTCCATCCTTATCCTTCCTTATTTCAGTTGGTTTAAAGCCTATTGCGTCTGCGAATAGGATTGCAATGCCTGCTTTTTTCTGCTTTCCATTTGCCTGGAGTATAGATGACCATCTCTTCACCTTGAGTCTATATTTGTCTTTTAATGTAAGCTATGATTCTTTGATGCAGCAGATAACTGGCTTGAGTTTTTTTATCCAGTCAGCCCACCTGTGCCTCTTTAGAGGACAATTTAAACCATTCACATTAATTGAGAATATTGATAAGCCTTTCGAGAGTCCGGTGGACATTTTAAATCCTTTTGCGACTGTGGAAGTTGGAGTTTGATCAAAATTTTCTGGGTGAGTTTACTTTTGTGGTGGAGGATTATGGTGGTCTTTATGGAGGATAGGTCTGAGAATATCCTGGAGAACTGGTTTAGTTATGGCAAATTTCTTCAACATGTCAAAGGCATTAAAGTATTTAATTTCTCCATCATAAATGAAACTCAGTTTAGCTGGGTACAGGATCCTGGGTTGAAAATTTTTTTGTTTTAGGAGATTAAAAGTCAATGACCATCCTCTTCTAGCTTGAAAGGTTTCAGCAGAGAGATCTTGCCCTTGTAGGGGATGGTTTTCTTTCGTATGGCTGCTTTTGAATTTTCTCCTTCGTATTAACTAGTGAAATTGATTATGATGTGTCTGGGGGGATGTCTTATTTGGATTGAGTCATGCTGGAGTTGTGAAACCTTCTGCTGTCTTAATTTCAGAATCTCTTGGCATGTCTGGAAAGGTCTCCTTCATAATCTTATGGAGAAGAGACTGTGCCTTGTGAAGCCACTTTGTCGGTTTCGGGGATCCCTATAAGACGAATGTTGGTTTTCTTCGAATTATCCCAGAGCTCTCTGAGAGACTGATCTGTTTTTACCCTCCATTTTTCTTCCTCTTTGAGAGTTTGGGTGTGTTTGAAAGCTCTGTCTTCAGTGTCAGAAATCTTTTCTTCTGCTTGCTCCATTCTGTTACTGAGGAATTCTACTGTGTTTCTCAGATCTTTGAGGGATGCAACTTCTTGTCTCAATGTGTCAAAATCTTTGGTCATTTGGTCTTTGAATTCCTTGAATTCTTGAGATATCTTTTGGGTTACTGCTTGGAGTTCTAATTTGATATTATTTGTTATCCAGATTCTGAATTAGATTTCTGACATCTCAGCTATTTGTTTGTGCATGGGATCTTGTGCTGTGTTTGCCCCATTGATCCTTGGGGTAGTTTATTTACTCTGATTATTCATATTGCCAGAGTTTTTCTGTTTATTTCGCCTAATGATTCTTTTTCACCATTGCCTTTGGCTGTCCTCAGAGTTGGGGAGGTGTCTCTCCAAGATTAGACCCCAGCGGGACCAGTCTGTTGTTGCTGGATCTTTGTAGGGAGTGACCCTGTGTACTTTCTCTGGGGCTGCCCCAGCCAGGGAGTTCTGGTTGTGGAAGCAGCTCCGGAGTGTGACACACCCAGATCCAGCAACAGGGCAGGAGGTGTTGTGCATGGTTCTGGGAGTGCCTGGCCCCCAGTGGCTTTGGCATAGAGAGCCCAAGGCTCCAGCAGCCTCTGGCCAGGAGAAAGGCTCTGCGCAGAGGCAGGGAGGGCTCCAGAGGGCACGTGGCTACCAGAGTCCCTGGCCAGACGAGCGTGTCGGTGTGGAGGCAGGGGGGTACAGGAGGGAAGACGCAGGGTTGTGTGGCTTCCGCAGTTCCTGGTCAGGGCTTGTGGAGGCCCTGTGGGTATAGGTCGCAGTTTGGGGGTCTTGGCACAGCTCTTATGGAGGTCCGGGCGGCGCCAAGCCCAGGAGTTTGAGGTTGCTATGAGCTGTGACTCCACAGCACTCTACCCAGGAAAACAGCCTAAGCTCCAGTGTGCCAAAACCAGTCTCACTCTGCCCCTGAGGATTAAGGCTGTAAGGCAGCTCCGTCCCCGCCTTTAGACTGCTCCGTCACAAGGTTACTAGCTCCCGCCCGATCCTTGCTCTGCGACTCTGAGGGTGACACTTGCCGGGGTAGTTCTCTTGCAATGGCTTCCTGCGGCCCACAGCTGAATACTATTAGCTCCGTCCATTTCAGCGGCTCAGTCTTGGGCCCTAGACAATGCCCAAAGTTCTCCGCACTCCTGCTCATGCTCTCCCCAAGGCAGTTGTACTGAGTGCCATGTCCAAAAACACCGAAACAGTTCACAGGTGAGGCCTTTCCGGTTTGCTGCCTCACTGCTGCCTCACTGCTGCTTGTACTTATGCCTGCCGGCAGGTTTAGGTTCATCAAACACATGCATCCACTTGCCAGTTTTTCACTGTTTTTGTCCTCCTCTTGGGGTCCAGAAGTCCCTTGCTGACTCCCTGTATCCTCAAAGAGATGCCCACAGGCAGATCCCACCAGCCAGAGATGCCTAGAGTCTTATCGCCCCAGACTCACCGTGCCCAGTTTCAGGGAAGCTGTTACTCGGCCACCATCTTGCTCCACCTCCCACGTGTTTTTTTTAAGATGAGGTATTACTGTGTTGCACAGGCTGATCTTGAACTCCTGGTCTCAAGTGGTCCTCCTGCTTCAGCCTCCTAAGTAGCTGGGACTGTAGGTGCAGAACACTTTTACTCAGTTTTCCTTTTCACTTTCTTGTTCATTTCCTTTGAAAAACAAAGGTTTTTAGATGTGATGAAATTCAGTTTATGTTAATTTTTTTTGGGGGGGGTTGCTTATGCTTGTAAGGGTCACATGAAAGAAATATGTCTAATCCAAAAGGTCACAAATACTTACACGTACTTTCTTCTAGAGTTTTATAGTTTTAGCTTTATCCATTTTTTGAATTAATTTTTCTTATGGCATGAGATTTGGGTCCATATTCATTCATTTTGCATGTGGATATCTTTATATCCTAGAACCATTTATTACAAAGATTATGTTTCCCCTCTGAATTATTTGTTATCTTTGTGGAAAGTTAATTGATCATAAAATGTATTTCTGTACTTTTAACTCTGTTCCATTGATCTAATTACCTGTCCTTATACTAGTAACACCCTGTATTACTTGTACTTGATTACTGTAGATTATTGTAATTTTATTGTCAGTTTTGAAATTGAGAACTGTGAGTCCTCTAACTTGGTTTATTTTTTTTTTTTTTCCTGAGGCAGAGTGTGGCTATGTTGCCTGTGGTAGAGTACTGTGGTGTTACAGCTCACAGCAACCTCAAACTCTTGCCTCATCTTCCCATGTAGCTAGGACTACAGGCACCCGCCACTATGCCTGGCTGTTTTGGGGTTGTAGTCATCATTGTTGTTTGGCAGGCCCAGGCTGGTTCAAAACAAACAGCTCTGGTGTATGTGGATGGTGTGTGAGCCGCTGAGTTACAGGTGCGGAGCCTAACTTTTTTTTTTTTTTTTTTTAAGATTGTTTTGTTTATTCTGAGTTCCTTTCATTGGCATTTAAATTTTAGAATCCATGCTGAAGAATCTTGGATTTTAAAATTAAAATGGACCTTTACTCCAAACAGTTATATAACTGGGATTTTGATTGGAATTGCACTGAATTTGTAAATCAATTTAGGAAGTACTACTGTCTTTAACAGTATTAAGTCTTCCACTTCATGAAGACAGATATCTTTCAACTTACATAAGTCTTTGTTAATTTTTTTTTTAACTTTTTATAGTTTTTACTGGACAGATTTTGCAATTATTTGTTAAATTTATTTCTACATTTTTTTCATTTTGGATTGTTCACTGCCAATATATAGAACTATATCAATTTTATATCTTGCAACTTTGCTGAATTCATTTATACCTGTAATAGTTGTTTTCTGGATTCCTTATGCTGTTCTATGCCTAAGATGTCATCTGCAAATTAAGGCCGTTTTACTTCTTCCTTTCCAGTCTTGATTCCTTTTATTTCTTTTCATTGCATAATTACTCTGGCTAGAACTTTCCGTACAATGTTGAATAAAAGTGGTGAGAGCATACATCATTCTCTTGCTCCTAATATTAGAGGGAATGTATTGAGTTTTTTTCCATTAAGTATCATGTTAACGGTGGATCTGGGATAGTTGTCCTTCAGGAGGTTGAAGAAATTCCCATTTATATCTGGTTTATTGAGTATTTTAATCATGAAAGGTTTTTATATTTTGTTAAATACCTTTTCTGTCTTTATTGAAGTTTTGTGGTTTTGATCTTTTGGTCTATTAATATGGAGTATTATATTAATATTTTTGCTTGGCGAACTAGTTTTATAATCCTGGAATTATTCCACATGGTCAGGATGTATAATCTTTTTTCTATGTTCCTAGATTCAGTTTGTTAGTATTTTCTTGAGGATTTTTGTATCTGTATTCATGAGGGATATTGGTCTTTAGTTTTCTTGTAATGTCTCTATCTGATTTGGTATTAGGATAATTCTGGGTTTATAGAATGAGTTTGGAAGTGTTGCCTCCTCGCATATTTTTAAAAAGAATTTGTGAAAGACTGAATGTTAAGTCTTTTTTAAAACAATTTTATGGAAGCATACAAGGAATAGTATTCAAATAAGGGCAATTGGGATATTCATCACTTTGAATATTAATCATTTCTTTGTGTTAGGAGCATTTCACTTCCATTCCTCTGTTTATTTTAAAATACACACAAATTATTGTTAACTATAGTTGCTCTGTTGTGGTACTGAACAGTAGTTCTTATTCTTCCTATCTATGTTTTTGTACCTATTAACCAACCCTTTTTTTCCCTTCATTTGCTACCTTCCCTAGCCTTTCCTTGCCATCATTCTCTTCTTTTTCTCTGTAATATCAGTTAATTATTAGCTCCCACATTTGGGAGTTAAAACATGAGATATTTGTCTTTCTGTGTCTTACTTATTTTACTTAACATAATGCCCTCCAGTTCCATCCATATTGTTGCAAATGACAGAATTTCATTCTTTTTTTATGGCTGAATAATATTCTATTGTGTATGTATACTACATTTTCTTCATGCATTCAGCCATTGATGGATCCTTAGATTGATTCTGTATCTCGACTATTGTGAATAGTGCTGCAATAATCATGGGAGGGAGTGTTGATAGCTCTTTGATTTACTGATTTCCCTTCTTTCAGATATATACACAGCAGTAGGATTGCTGAATCATGTGGTAATTCTATTTCTAGTTTTTTAAGGAACCTCCATGTTGTTTTCCATAGTTGCTGTAGTAACTTACATTCTTACCAACAGTGTATGAGCATTCCCCTTTCTCTGCATCTTCACCAGCATCCATTATTTTTTGTCTTATTTATAAAAGCCATTTTAACTGAGTTAAGATGTATCTCACTGTGGTTCTGATTTCCATTTCCTTGATGATTAGTGATGCTGAGCATTTTTTAAAATACTAATGTTAAATCTTTAAACATTGGTAGAATTTACCAGTGAAGCCAGCTGATCCTGGAGGTTTTTTTTTTTGTGTGTGTGTGGGTGTGTGAGATTAATGTTTTTTTAAAAATTTTGGTATAATGCACGTAACAAAAATTTACCGTGTTAATCATAGTTAAGTATATGGTTCAACAGCACTAAGTACATGAACGTTGTTGTGCAACCATCACCACCTGTCTTCTTCAGAACTCTATTCTAGCTATAAATTTCCCTTTAAGCACTGCTTTAGCTGAGTCTTATAAGTTTTGGTAGGTTGTATTTTTATTTTCATACATTTTAAAGTATTTTTTTAATGCCTATTTATTTTCATAGAGATGGGAATTTGGTCTTTTGCCCAGGCTGGAGAACAGTGACATTATCATAACCTCATTGTAAGCTGTCTACCCAGTTCAGCCTCTCAAGTAGGTAGAACTGCAGGTGTATGCCACCATGCCAAGCTAATTTTTAATTTTTTTTTATTATTTAGAGACAAGGTCTTATGAGATAGGCAGTTCCTGGGTTATGAATGAGATAGGTTCTGTCGGTTTGTTCTTTAGTTGGATGTGTACGTACACTGACACAGGTACATTTGACCATTACCTGTTATGGCCTTCATTTGTAAGTGCGAGTCATATGTCAGTCAGATGTTTGTGACTCAGGAACTGTAATAGCCTACATTTGCAAGTGAAAGTTGTGTATAAGTCAGATGTTTGTAACTTGGGGACTGACTGTGTTGCCCAGACTGGGCTCAAGTTTCTGGCCTGCAATGATTCTCCAGCTTTAGCTTTCTAAGTAGCTAGAATTATAGGCACTAGCCACTGTTCTTAGTTTATTTCAGTGCATTTTCTATTTTTCCAAAAGGAAATTCCCTGTAATTTCTTTTTGATTCACTTGTATTTAGAGGTGTAAATTTTTCAAATTTCCTTCTGTTGTTAATTTCTAAGATTCAATTGTGTTTGAAGAACATACTTTGCATGATTTCAGTCTTTTTACATTTATTGAGACTTGTTTTATGGCCTGACAAGTCATGTATCCTAGAGAATATTCCATATGTACTCAAGAAGTATGTATTCTGTTGTTGTTCAGTGGAGTGTTCTTTAGATGTCTTAAGTCTGGTTGGTTTGTGATGCTGTTCAAATATTTCCTTTTCTTTTCTTTTTCTTTCTTTCTTTCTTTTTTTTTTTTTTTTTAGAGAAAAACCATTTATTACTTACAGGGAAAGAGTAACAGAAAAGCTGTGGATTTATTTTTTTTTCCTTGAATTAATTATTGATTGATTTTTTTTAACTTAATTTTTATTAAATCATAACTATACATTTATGGAATATGATGTGATGATTTGATATACAATGTGGAATGTTTAAGCTAATTAACATTACCATCACCTGACTTACTTATTTTTGTGGTATGACATTTATAACATATTGTTAGTTGTTTTGAAATGTACACTTACATTGTACATATTAGGAGAGTTCCCACCAAATACCCAACCTCCACTCACCTTTCTCCCTCCCTTTCCTTCCCTCCTCTCCCCTCTTTCTTTCTGGACTATCTTTGTATTTTATAATTCGTATGAATGTGTAAGTGTTTACATATTGGTTTCATAATAGTATTGAGTACATTGGATACTTTTTCCCCCATTCTTGAGATACTTTAGTAAGAAGAATATGTTCCGGCTCCATCCAGGGAAACATAAAAGATGTAAAGTCTTCCTCTTTTATGGCTGCATAGTATTCCATGGGATACATGTACCACAATTTGTTTATCCATTCATGGGTTGATGGACATTTAGGCTGCTTCCAATGACTTGGCTATCGTGAATTGGGCTGCAATGAACATTTTGGTACAGATGTCTTTGTTATAAAATGATTTTTGTTCATCTGGGTAGATACCTAGTAATGATATTGCAGGATGTAATGGTAGGTCAACTTCTGGTTCCTTGAGAATTCTCCGTATTTCTTTCCAAAAAGGTTGTATTAGTTTGTAGTCCCACCAGCAGTGTAGGAGTAAATGTTCCTTTCTCTCCACATCCACGCCAGCATCTTTGGTTTGGGATTTTATGATAATAGGCTAATCTTACTGGAGTTAGGTGATACTTCAAAGCGGTTTTGATTTGCATTTCTCTGATGATTAAAGATGATGAACATTTTTTCATATGTTTGTAGGCAATGCGCCTGTCATCTTCAGAGAAGTTTCTGTTCAAATCTCTTGGGCACAAAGAAATGAGGTTGTTTATTCTTTTCATATTGACTATTTTGAGTCCTCTGTGGATTCTAGTTATCAGACCCATGTAGGAAACATAACCTGTAGAAGTCTTCTCCCATTCTGAAAGCTGTCCATTTCCTTTACTTACAGTGCCCTTAGCTGTGCAGAAGCTTTTTAGCTTGATCAGATCCCAGTAGTGTATTTTTATTGTTGCTTCAATTGCCAGGCAAGTCCTCCTCATAAAATATTTTCCCAGGCTGATATCTTCAAGCATTTTTCCTACACTCTCTTCATGTCTTATTTTTAAATCTTTTATCTAGTGAGAATCAACTTTTGTTAGTGGTGAAAGGTGAGGGTACAGTTTCAGTCTTCTACAGGTCACTAGCCAGTTCTCCCAGCACCATTTATTAAATTTGTGATCTTTCCCCCAATGTATGTTTTTGTTAGGCTTATCAAAGATCAAATGATGATATGTGCTTGGGTTCTTCTCTGTGTTCTCCCTTCTGTTCCATATATCTACATCTCTGTTTTTGTACCAGTATCATATTGTTTTGTTCACTATAAATTTATAGTATAATCTGAAGTCTGGTAACATGATGTCTCCTGATTTGTTTTTATTTCTAAGTAATGTATTAGCTATTCGGGATTTTTTTTCTGATTCTGTATAAAACAAAATACTATTTTTTCAAGCTATTTAAAGTATGACATTGGTGCTTTCGTAGGGATTGCATTAAATCTGTAGATTGTTTTGGGTAGTGTGGACATTTTAACAATGTTGATTCTTCCCAGCCATGAGCATGGTATGTTTTTCCATTTGTTAACATCTTCAGCTGTTTCTTTTCTCAGGGTTTCATAGTTCTTGTTATAGAGATCTTTTTCACTGCCTTTGTTAGGTAAATTCCCAGATATTTCATCTTCATTGGCACTGCTGTAAAAGGGATAGAGTCCTTGACTGTATTTTCAGCTTGACTATTATTGGCATATGTAAAAGCTACTAATTTCTAAATATTGATTTTGTATCCTGAGACACTGCTGTAATTCCTTGATCACTTTTAAGAGCTTTGTAGTTGAGTCCCTGGGGTTTTCCAGGTATAAGACCATGTTATCCATGAAGAGTGAGTGTTTGACCTCTTCTGACCCCATTTGAATACCCTTGATCCCTTCTCTTGCCTGATTGCAGTGGCTATTTTATTTATGTGATGTATTGTATTTATAGATTTACGTATGTTGAACCAACCTTATAATCCTGGGATAAAGGCAACTTGATTGTGGTGTATAAATTTTTTGATGTGTTGTTTAATTCTGTTTGCTAGGATCTTATTGAATATTTTTGCATCTATATTCAGTAATGATATTGGTTGATAGTTTTCTTTCTTTTTGGGGTCCTTTCCTGGTTTGAGGGCCAGGGTGACATGTGTTTCATAGAATGTGTTCAGGAGGAGGCTTTCTTTTTCTATGTTTTAAAAAAGGTTATGTAATATAGGTACTAGTTCTTCTTTGAAGGTTTGGTAGAATTCTGATGTGAAGCCATATTGTCCCAGACTTTTCTTTTTTGGCAGCTTTTGTATAATTGATGCTATTTCAGTGCTTAATATAGGGCTATTCAAAATTTCTAAGTCTTTCTGGTTGAGTCTAGGAAGGTGGCATGCTTCCAGGTATTGGTCCATTTCCTCCAGATTTTCATATTTCTGAGAATAGAGGTTTTTTTAGTAATCATTGAATTTTTTTTTTTTTTTTTTTACTTTCTGTATTGTTATTTCTCCTTTATTGCTTCTGATTGACATTATTAGAGAGTTTACTTTTCTGTTTCTGCTTAGGCTAGCCAAAGGTTTATCAATTTTATTAATCTTTTCAAAGAACCAACTTTATGTTTCATTGATCTTCTGAATGATTCCTTTGTTATCAATTTCATTTAATTCTGGTCTAATTTTGGTTATTTCTTTTCTTCTGGGTTTGGGGTTGAATTGCTCTAATGCTATAGATTTCCACCTTAGGACTGCCTTTGCAGTATGCCACGGGTTTTGATAATTTGTGTCCTCATTATCATTTTGTTCTAAAAATTTGATGATTTTCTTCTTTATCTCATTTTCCCCCCAGCTGTTATTCACCCAGGTGTTACTCACCCTAAGGTTATTTAGTTTCTGTGACTTTGGTTGAGTATGAAGATTTCTGTTGCTGTTAAATTCAATGTTTATTCTGTGATGGTCCAAGAAGATACAAGGAATAATTTCTGTTCTTCTAAATTTGTTGATATTAGCCTTGTGTCCTAATATATGATTAATTTTGGAGGATTATCCATGGGCTGATGAGAAGAATGTGTTTTCAGTTTTATTAGGATGAAATGTTCTGTTGTGTCCATTAAGTCCATTTGTTCTAGGGTCAAATGTAAGTCTATTATTACTTTGTTCAGTTTCTCCTTGGAGGATCTATCCTGACCTGACAAAGGGTGTTAACATCTCCAATTATTATTATCATTATTTTTTTAAGACAGTCTCACTATGTCACCCTTGGTAGAGTGCTATGGTGTTACAGCTTCCAGCAACCTTAATCTCTTGGGCTTAAGTGATTCTCTTGCCTCAGCCTCCCAAGTAGCTGGGACTACAGGCACCCGCCACAACGCCTGGCTGTTTTTTTTTGTTGCAGTTGCCATTGTTGTTTAACTGGCCCAGGCTGGGTTTGAACCCGCCACCCTTGGTGTATGTGGCTGGCACCGTAACCACTGTGCTACAAGCGCCAAGCCAAAAAATCTCCAACTATTTTAGTGCAGGACAATATCAGTGTTCATGGCAGTTAGGGTTTGCTTTATAAATTGAGGAGCATTTAGTTTGGTGCATAAATGTTAATTATTGAAATATCTTCATGTTGAGTGTTCCTCTTGACAAATATGTGGTGTTCATCCTTATCTTTGTTGGTTTAAATCCTATTGTGTCTGCAAATAAAATTGCACCCTGCTCGGCACCCATAGCACAGTGGTTACGGTGCCAGCCACATACACCAAAGTTGGGTTTGAACCCAGCCTGGGTCAGCTAAAACAACAATGACAATTGCAACAAAAAATAGCTGGGCGTTGTAACAGGCACCTGTAGTCCCAGCTACTTGGGAGGCTGAGGCAAGAGAATCGCTTAAACGATTAAGCCTAAGGGTTTGAGGTTGCTGTGAGCTGTAACTCTATAGCACTCTACTGAGGGCAACATAGTGGGACTCTGACTCAAAAAAGAAAAAGAAAATTGCAGTCCCTGCTATTTTCTGATTTCCATTTGTCTGTATTATAGATGTCTGTCCCTCCATCCTGAGTCTTTTTTTATCCTATATGGTAAGATGAGTCTCTTGGAAGACAACAGATACCTGGCCTGAGATTTTGTATCCAATCATCCAACCTATGCCTCGTTAGAGGAGAATTTTAGCCATTCACATAGATTGAGAGAATTGATAGGTGTGGTTGTGTTTTGGCTGTCATGTTTTTCAAAGGTCCGGTGCATATTTTTAATCTTTTCACCATTGTGGAACTTAGGTTTTGTTTGATAAATTCTGAGTGAGTTTATGTTGGTGGTAGACCATTGTGCTGGTCATTATGAAAAATGAGTCCAAGTATTTCCTGGGGAACTGGTTTAGTTATGGTAAATTTCCTCAACATGTGTATGTCAGTAAAGTATTTGATTTCTCCATCAAATACTGAGTTTCATTTGAAACTGAATACAGGGTCCTGGGCTGAAAGTTGTTTTTTTTTTAGGGGATTGAAGGTCAGTGACTATCCTCTTCTGGTTTGAAAATTTTTGGCTGAAAGATCTGCAGTTATTCTAGTATTTCTCCCTTTGTAGGTAATGCTTTTCTTATGTCTGGTTGCTTGTAGAATTTTCTCTTTTACATTGATTTTGGCAGTGTGATACCTGAATTCCTGTATTTCTTGCAATGCTTGCAATTCTCCTCTATAATATCGTGTAGTAGATAGAACATCGGTGCCTTTAGGACTATCCTCTTCTCCTTCAGTAATTCCTGTAAGTCAGATGTTTGGTCTTTTGGAATGATCCCACAACTCTCTCAAGGAATGACATGTTCTTGCTTTCCATTTGTCTGCCTTTTTGAGTTCTTGGGATCATTCAGAAGCCTTGTTTTCTATTTCAGAGATCCTTTCTTCTGCCTGCTCAACTCTATTACTGAGGAATTATACTATATTTTGAAGCTCCTTGAATAACTTTCATTTCCTTTAGCTCTGCTATCTCTTTTCTCATTGTGTCCATATCCTTGGTGATCTTGTCTTCAAATTCATTACTTTCTTCAGACAACTTTTGAACAACTCTTTGGATTTCTATTTCCATGTTTTCCTCCATTCTATTCATATTATTTGCCATCCATACTCTGAATTCTGTTTCTGACAATTCAGCCATTTGTCTATGAATGGCATCTTCTGTTGTATGTCCTTTGTCATTCTTTGGGGGAGTTGATCTACTCTGGTTATTCATGTTGCCAGAGTTCTTCCACTGGTTCCGCCCCATGAGTATTTTCCAGTTTGGCTAGTAAAACTGATAGGGTGAGATTAGATTGGGCCCTATGAAGTGGAGTTAACCATCCCTTTACCAATGAGCTGGGGTTGGTGATTTTGGCTTTTCCCCTACAGCTTTCAAAGCTCCCTTTCAGAACTGCAGCCAGAGACTCTGAGGATCTACTTGGTGTGATAGTGCAAACTGGCTCTGCCTTGTAGTCAGCCAGCCTCTAGCCAATCCTGAGTTGTGGCTTTAGGTTGAAATCTCAGCTATGGAGAGATATAAGCAACTGTGACACCCCACCCCCCACCAGCAATAGCTGGAGGAGGAGAATCAGTCCCTCCTGCTATAAAACAACCACTGCTCAACCTTGGAGGGTCCCTAGGTAGACAGCCCAGGTCAAGAGTTCTAATCTCATTGTGCTGGGCAATACCATCACTACTCAATAGGGGGAGTTCAAAGGGTCTTCAGTGACCTGATAGTAGGGATCTATAGGCAGTTCCTTCCTGAATACCCGAGGGCCTAGAATCTGATTTGCTCTGGTGAGCATTGGGGTCAGGAAGGTACACCCTGCCAAAGAGTCAGTCCAGATGTATCAGCACCTCCCCACCCCCTCCCCATGCATCTCTGCCAGCAACTCTGCTGGGCTGGAGCCTGATTCCCTCCAGTGAGAAACAGAGTCAGGGAGGTGTGCCCTGTCAGAGTCACAGGGAGCCACTACTTCCTTCCCTGTTGCACTCTCCCACTGGCAACCCCAAGGGGTCTAAGTCCGGTTTCCTCTTGTGAGCACTGGGATCAGAGAAGTGAGCCTCCCCAATTTCAGACCAGAGGCATCAGCGTTTCCAGCCGCAGCCACACACTGTAGTGGCACATCTCTCTCTCCCTGGCTGTCAGCACTTCACCCCACTGTCCACCACCACTGGCAGCCCTGAGGGGCTCAAGCCCTGTTCCCTCCAGTGAGCAACAGGATCAGGGAAGTGTGCCTCCAAATTCAGACCAGAGGCATCAGCGCCTCACCCTGCCTCTGGGCACGTTTATCTTTCCCACTCAGTCAGTGCCTCACTCCCACACACACTGCCACCAGCAACCTGAAGGGCTGAAGCCGCGTTCCCTCAGTGAGCAGTGGTCTCAAGAGAGTACACACACTTCCAATGTGCTGACATGTCTCTTTCTCCCATGTGTCCCTCTCTTCCCACGCCCCCCAACTTCCCGCAACAGTGACTAGAGTCACTGTTTCTGTACTGCTATCCAGTGGCCCACACAAGGCCCAGGCCTCTCACGAAATTGCCAAATACTCTGGGCTCTGCAGGAGGCAGGCCTTCAGTCTGCCAGGTGAGGGGAGAAGGGTAGTCTGAGAATTCAGAATAGCAGGGAAAATATTTGTTCAATTTTATGCTGGGCAGAGCCATGCCTAGGCTCATGAGTGGGACCTCCCTGGAGAAGGAGCCCCAGTGTTTAACATTTTCCCATGGGATAACATATGAAGTCTTTTGTTCCCTGCTCTCCTGTGGGATGAAATATGAGGTCTTTTGTTCCCTGCCCACTTGCAGAGAGCACGGGCCAGCCTCTCCCTGATGGGAGGGGTCTCTTGTCCTCTTGGTGATAGGCTTTGTACCTGGTATTTGTTTTCTTTGAGTTGCAACTTGCCTTTCAGAGATGATGTGTGCTTATCTATCTACTTTCTTAGCTCATTTCCCCACTTTCAGTTTCATTGAGTCCATTCTGTCCATTCTTTTCTCCCTCTGGACAGGAGCCTCTGTTGAAAGCTGCTTCTAGTTGGCCATCTTGCCTGATCTAGAAAGCTCAGTATTTTATTTTCCAATTAATATATCCATTTTTGAAAATGAAGTATTGAAGTATCCAACTAATCTTTTTGACTTGTCTATTTCTCCCTTAAATTTTTTAATTTTATGCTTCTTATATTTTGGCATTCTGTTGTTAGGTGCAAATATGTTTATATTTGTTATATTTTCATGGTGAATGACTTCTTTTGTCATCAGAAAATGACTTTGTCTCTGATAATATTTACCTAAAAGTCTGTTTTGTCTACTGCCACTTCACTTCCCTGTTGATTACTATTTGCCTGTTTATTGTCTATCTATTTGGATCTATAAGTCTAAAATGTTTCTTTGCAGATGGAATATAGTTGGGTAGTTTTAAAAATCAATTCTGTGGATCTGTCTTTTAATTAGAGTGCCTTAATTATTAACATTTAAGGTAATTACTAATAAGGTAAGATTGATGTCTGCCGTTTTACTATTTTTATCTATAAATCATACCTTTTCTTATGTTCTTCTATTATTAATGTTGTGTTAAATAGATATTTTCTGATATACATATAAATTTCCTTGTGGTTTCTTTTACTTTTTTTTTTTTTTTTAGTTACATTCTTTGTGGTTGCCTCAGGGATTATAATTAACTTCTTAAAATAATTTAGTTCAAATTAATGTCAACATAATTTTAGTACTGTATAAAAAAAAAACTTTGTTTCTGGCCAGGTGTGGTGGCTCATTCCTGTAATCTTAGCACTATGGGAGGCTTAGGTGGGAGGATGTCTTGTGGTCAGGAGTTCAATACCAGCCTGAGCAGATGGACCTTATCTCTACTAAAAACAGAAAAATTAGCTGAGTGTGGTGGTAGGTGCCTACAGACCCAACTACTTGGGAGAGTGTAGCAGGCAGGACTCCTGTTTGAGCCTAGGAGTTTGAAGTTCCTGTGAGCTAGGCTGAGGCCATTGCTCTCTAGCCCAGGGAATAGAGCAAGACTGTTTCCAAAAAAAAAAAAAAACCCAACCAAATGTTATTTCTGTATAGCGCCATTCCTTCCCATCTCCTTTGTGCTGTTGTCATAGCAAGTTACATTCTTATACATTATGTTTGCAGGACAGATTTATAATTATTACTTTATGGAGTTGTCTTTTATATCAGTTATGAAAACAAAAAAAGATATAAAGATACACATATCCAATACTATGCAGTTACCTTTACCAGTGCTCTTCATTTCTTCATGTGGATTTCAGTTACCATCTTATAATTTGTATTTGAAGTTCCTTCAGTCTGGTAGATTCCATATTATTTCTTGTAGGGGATGTTAGCTTGTGATTAATTCTCAGTAATCTGGGATAAATTACCCAGATTATCTGGAAATACCTTAATTTCTTCTTCAAGTTTGTAGAATAGTTTTGCTAAATATAGACTTTTTTAATGGCGTTTTCCTTTTAAGGTTGGATATGTCATATCAGTACCTCTGACCTCTGTGATTTTTGATAAGTAAAGAGCTGTTTATCTTTTTAGGATTCCTTATAATTGATACATGACTTCTCTGGCTCTTTTCAAGATTTTCATTTTTCTTTTTTCTTTTCTTTTTTTGACTGGGCTCAATGACTCACATCTTTAATCTTAGTGCTTTGGGAGGCCAGGCAGGAGGTTTCTTGAGGCTAGGAGTTCCAGGCTAGCCTGAAAAAGAACAAGATCCTGTCTTTACAAAGAATAGAAAAATTAGCTGAGCATCATGGCACTTGCCTATAGTTCAAGCTACTCAGGAAGCTGAGGCAGGAGAATTGCTTGAGCTCAGGAGTTTGAGGTAAGAGGATGCCACTGCACTCCAGTTGGGCAACAGAACAAGATTCTATCTCAAGAAAAAAAAAGTTTTTTTGTTTTTTGGGGGTTTTTTTGGCAATGGATAGTTTTATAATGATGTATCAAAATATAGGTCTTTTTGAGTTTATCCTATATGGAGTTTATTGAGCTGCTTAGATTAACTTTTAAAAATATGGCTCAGCACCTATGGCTCAAGCGGCTAAGGCACCAGCCACATACACCTGAGCTGGCAGGTTCGAATCCAGCCCAGGTCCGTCAAGCAACAATGATGGCTGTAACAAAAAAATAGCTGGGCGTTGTGGCAGGCGCCTGTAGTCCCAGCTACTTGGGAGGCGGAGACAGGAGAATTGCTTGAGCCCAGGAGTTGGAGGTTGCTGTGATCTGTGATGCCACAGTACTCTACCCAGGGCAACAGCTTGAGGCTCTGTCTCCCTGGACCAAAAAAAAAAAAAAAACTTTTAAAAATAAAATCTGTAAAGGTTTTATACATTATTTCCTCAAATATTTTTTCCATTTCTTTTCTTCTTTTTTTCCAATCTCCCATTATGTTTATGCTGGCATGCTTGATGGTATTCCATAGGTCTCTGAGAATGTGTTCATTTTTCTTCATTTTCTTTCTTTTTTTTTTATTGTTAAATCATAGCTGTGTACATTAGTGCTGGTTTCATATACAATATGAAATATTCTCATCAGACTGTTCAACGTAGCCTTCATGGCATTTTCTTAGTTATTGTATATACACATTTGTATTCTGCCTTTAGTAAGTTTCACCATTTTTCTTCATTTTCTTTTCCTTCTCTTCATTGGACTGGATAATTTCAATTGACCTGTCTTTGTGTCCTTTGATTCTGTCTCCTGCTTTCTCAAATATACTGGTTGATCCTTTCTTAAATATACTTTTGTTTCTTCCTTTTTCATTTCAGTTATTGTACTTTTCAACTCCAGAATTTCTGGGTTTATCCTATATGGAGTTACATATGATTTGTCCCTTTATTGATATCTTCTATTTGGAAAGGAAGAATTATCGTATGTTCCTTTAGTTCTTTAGGAATCTCCTTTAGTTACTTGGACATGATAGTTGGAGGGTGCTATATAGTATTCTGCTCATATACTGCTGAACACAATATGAAGTAAAACTACATACCCACTCCGACTGCCATTCCTCCCTCCCCCTCCAATTGCAATCAAACTTCGTGGCAACTTTTCTCTCAAACCGTGCTGTTTTTTTAGTGTAGATTCTCATTATCTATTTCAGTTTGATCTCATATTAGCCATTTATTTCCAAATATTTTTGAATACTTTCAGATTCTGTTCTAAACCTGGGGATACAGTAGTGAAGATGACTTAATCTCTATTTTCATGGGACTTACAATCTAGAGGGGGACACAGACAACAAACAATACACTGTCATAGAGGGATAAGTCTAATTATAACATGAAGGAGGGTAGATAATGACTAATATGGTGATAGATAGGGTGGCCAGGGATGGGCTTTTTTGCATAAGAGACATTTTAGTAGAGACTTTAAAGTCAATGAGTTAGCTCAGGGAAAGTCATGGGAAGATCTTTAAGGCAAAGGGGGTATCAAGTATAAATGCTCCAAGGTGTATGCAAGCTTGGTGTAATCAGACCTAACAAGAAGGCCAGTATGGCTAGAGAATAATGATGAGAGGACCTAGAGCCTGGCAGGGGTCAGAGAAGGAGGCAGAAAGTAGCTGGTATAGGCCTTTTAGATTGTAGTAAGGAGTTTGGGCTTCAGTCTGAATTAGCATCAGGAAGCCTTTAGAAAGTTTTACATAGAGGAATGATATGATATACTTTTTCATTAAATCAAAACTAAATCTACTCAGAAACACCAAATAGAGAGTATATATGTATGTAGATTTCCCACCATGGGAGTAAATTGTTTCCCAAAAATCCATGTTGCAAAGGAAGTAAGGGTTCTTCATATTTTCAACTAAGAGAGCTTGTCCTGAAATTTTTGTTTGTGCTTATGAATTTCAAAATTGTTAATAATCGTGGTCATTTTAAGGAAATTTGGGGGACTAATATGAATACATTGATTCTCATTCATTCACTACATATTTGTATTTATCCTGCACACAGATTCTACTTTATATTTTAGATCCTGTGTTAGGATAAGCACAGAACTCACTTTGTGAGTCCTTTTTGCTCAGTTACAAGAAGATGATCAGCCTAATTTATTAATAGAAACATGTAGTTGTTTAGTAATGGACACAGTTTTTGCTAATCCATTAACATTCTTCCTCTTGGTTGCCATTGTGGATAGTGACATGCATTGAAGTAACTGGTCAGGGATAGTCTGTGACCAGGAAATAATAGCAAAATGAGTTAACAGAGCAAACCAGGGACCTGGGAATCATAAGCAAAAAGTTGAATACCCACATCGCAACTAATAGTAAACTCTGTCATTGTATCATAGTAATATCACGTTGCAGTAAGATTTTTTTAACTGTAAAAAGTTTACATGTGATTCTCAAGCCATGTGATTTTATGAGGAAACCTTTTAGAACTTTTTTTTTTTTTTTTTTTTTTTTTTTTTTT
>CAUYPK010069383.1:0-46028 GCA_963574355.1 Loris lydekkerianus | reverse complement strand
ATACACTAGTTTCACAGACCAGTTGACAAATTTACATCACACTGGTTAACATAGCTTTCCTGGCAATTTCCCAGTTATTGTGTTAAGATATTTACATTCCACATTTACTAAGTTTCACATATACCCTTGTAAGATGCACCACAAGTGTATTCTCACCAATTCCCCTCCCTCCACCCCCTCCCTCCTCCCTCCCCCCTTTCTCCCTTCCACCTATTCCTAGGTTGCAATTGGGTTATAGCATTCATGTGAAAACCCTATATTAGCTTCATAGTAGGGGTGAGTACATTGGATACTTTTTCTTCCATTCTTGAGATACTTTACTAAGAAGAATATGTTCCAGCTCCATCCATGTAAACATAAAGGAGGTAAAGTCCCCATCTTTCTTTAAGGCTGCATAATATTCCATGGTGTACATATACCACAATTTATTAATCCATTTGTGGATCGATGGGCACTTGGGTTTTTTCTGTGACTTAGCAATTGTGAATAGGGCTGCAATAAATATTCTGATACAAATATCTTTGTTATGACATGATTTTTGGTCTTCTGGGTATATGCCCAGTAGAGAAATTACAGGATTGAATGGTAGGTTTATTTTTAGATCTTTAAGTGTTCTCCATATATCTTTCCAAACCAAAATTAGAGCAGAATTAAATGAAATTGAAAACAAAAGAATAATACAACAGATCAACATATCTTCTTAAATTTAAGACAGAGATCATATCAAGTGTCCTTTTTGACAATAATGGTATAAAGTTAGAAATCAATAAGAAAAACTTCAAAAAATTTAAAAACAGATGAAAATCGAACAACATGCTCCCAAACAACCAATTGGCTAGTGAAGAAATTAAAAGAGAAATTACAAACTTCCTTGAGACAAACAAGAATGGAAATATATCATACCACAACCTATGGGACAAACAAAAAACTGCTCTAAGATGAAAGTTTATGGCAATAAATGCCTACATCAAAAAAGAAGAAAGATTTCTGATAACCTAATGATACACTCCAAGTAACTAGAAAAACATGAACTACAATGAACCCAGAATTGGTAGAAGGAGAGAAATAAATAAATAAATTTATAAATAAATAAATTTCACAGCAGAAATTGAGACTAAAAAAGTAATTCAAAAGAACAAAATGATGAGTTGGCAGTTCTTTTGGAAAGAAAAAAATGGACAAATTTTTAACTATACCAAGAAAAAAACAAAAATCAGCAATTTAAAAGATAACATTACAACTAATAATACAGAAATACAAAGGATCAAAAGAAACTATTGTGAACAACTATATGCCAACAAATTTGATAACATAAAATGATAAATTCCAGACATTTACAGAAGATTCCATCCAACAGCTGCAGAATACGCATTCTTCTCAATTACACATGGAGCATTTGAGAACAGATCACACATTATCTTCTTAAATTACAGTTTTCAATGTGCTATCTACCAATATTAAATTATGAAGAAATAGAAAATCTGAACAGTCTAGTAGCAAGTGAGAAAATTTAATCAGTCATAAAGTCTTCCAACAAAGAAAAACCCAGGACATGATGGCTTCACTGCTAAATTATACCAAACATTTAAGGAACTTATAATTCTTTTCAAAGTATTCCAGAGAATTAAAGAGGAGAGAGTACTTCCAAACTCATTTTGCAAGGCCAGCATTATACTAATTTCAAAACCACAAAAGAATATAACAAAAGAAAACTATAGGACAGTATCCTTGATGAACACAGATGCAAAAATTCTCAACAAGACATTAGCAAAACAAATCCAACAGTACATAAACCGTTTACTATGATCAAATAGGATTTATCCAGAGATGTAAAGATACCTCAGTACATGCAAATCAATGCAATATGCCACTTTAACAGAAAAACAAAAAACATATTATTGGGTTAATTGATGCCAAAAAAACTTGACAAAATTCAACATTCCTTTATGATTTAAAAAAAAAAAAAAAAAACTCTTAACAAATTAGGTACAGAAGGCATGTATCTCAACAATAAACCCCATAAATGACAACTCCACAGTTAACATATTGAATGGGGGAAAGCTGAAAGCTTTTCCTTTAAGATTAGGAATAAGACAAGGATACCTACTTTTGTCACTTTTATTCAACATAATACTGAAAATTCTAGCTACTCCATTGAGGCTAGAGAAAGAAATAAAGGGAATCCAAATTGGAAAGGAAGAAATAAAATTATCTCTATTTAGAGGACATGATCTCAAATGTAGAAAACTCTGGAGACATCACCCAAAACAATATTGCTTGAACTAATAAATTCAATAAAGTTGTAGAATACAAAATTCAACATACAAAAATCAGTAGAATTTTTACAGTTCTTTTCAGATATTTAATAGTTTGCCAATAGGAAATTACCTGAAAAATAAAATAAAGAAAACAATTCCATTAGCAATAGCTAGAAAAAAATAAAATAAAATAAGATACCTAGGAATAAACTTAACCAAGGACACTGAAAACTATAAAACTTTGATGAAAAAATAGAGGACACAAATAAATGGGAAAATATCCCGTATTCATGCATCAAATATTGTTAATAGGGCAATGCCCAAATTAGTCTACAGATTTAATGCAATCGCTATCAAAACAAGTCTTCACAGAAATGGAAATAATCCTAAAATTCATACAAATCCACAAAATACCCCAAATAGCCAAAGCTGTCCTGAGCAGAATAAACCAGGCTGCAAACATCATACTATCTGACTTCAAAATACACTGCAAGCTATAGTAACTAAAACAGCATGTTACTGGCAATAAGAACAGATAAATAGGCCAATAGAACATAATAGAGATCCCAGAAATAAATCCACACCTTTATGGCCAACGGATTTTCAACAAAGGTGCCAAGAACACACATTGAGAAAAAGACAATGTCTTCAATAAATGGTGCTAGGATTGGAATATTAGATATCCACAGGTACAAGGATGAGACTTGACTCCGACCTCTTACCATATAGGAAAATCAACTCAAACTGGAGTAAAGACTCAAATGTAAAACTTGAAAGTATAAAACTAATGGAAGAAAATACAGGGGAGATGCCTCATGACACTGAACTGGGCAACGATTTTTAAAAACACAGGCAACATAAGCAGAACAAATAAATAGATCACATCAAACTAAAAAAGGCTTTTGCCCAACAAAGGAAACTACTAACAGTAAAGAGACCTGTAGAATGGGAAAAAATGAATTCCTGATAAAGGACTAATATCCAGAATATATAAGAAAGTTACCTCAATGGCAAAAATTAAAACCTGATTTTTTAAATGGGTAAAACACTTTAATAAACACAGTTCATTCATGTAATACTTTACTAAGAATAATGTTATTCAACTCCATCCAGGGTTTTTTTGTTTGTTTGTTTGTTTTTTGTTTTGGTGACAGTCTCACTTTGTTGCCCCTGATAGAGTGCCATGGTGCCATAGCTCACAGCAAAATCGAGACTCTTGGGCTCAAGTGACTGTCTTGCTTTAGCATCCCTTGTAGCTGGGACTACATGTGCCCACCATAATGCTGAGCTATTTTTAGACATGGGGTCTTGCTCCAGCTCAGGCTGGCCTCACTCCTGAGCTTCAGGGGATCACCCACCTAGGCCTCCCAGAGTGCTGGGATTACAGGTACGTGTTTCCATCCAGGTTAATACAAAAGCTATAAAGTATCACAAGAATGGAAAAGTAAGTATCCAATGTATTCAATACTAATATGAAATCAATAGATAAACAATTACCTGCCCACATGAGAGAAAAATACAATTAAATTCAAATGGGGAATGGGGAGGAGGCAGGAAAAGAGGGGAGGGGGGAGAGGGATTGGTAAACTCTCACCTCATGGGCACAAAGTAAGTGTATACAGCATACTCCCTGGGTGAAGGGCTGGACTATAAGTTGAACTTTATCTAACAAACACAAACAATGTAGCCAAATCATTTGTGCCCTCATATCAATCAAAATAAATTTAAAAAATAAAAAACAAAAATAAGTGTCCCCCCCAAATAGACACATCTCAAAAGAAGACATATAAATGACCAATAAATATGTTTAAAAAATATGGTAAATATCACTAATCATCAAGAAAGTGCAAATCAAAACTACTATGGTATAATACCTTACTCCACTTACAATCACTATTATAAAAAGATAACAAGTATATATAAGGATAAGGAGAAAAGGGACCAGTTACACACTGTTGGTATTATAAGCCAGCACAGCCATTATGGAAAACAGTATGGAATTTTCTCGGAAAAGTAAAAATAAAAATACACATATGATCCATTAATCCCACTACTGTGTATATATCCACACATACACACACAAAAAAAACCTGTAGAATGTCGAAGACATATCTGTACTCCTATGTTTATGCACTTAGCCATTATATAGAAACAATCTAAGTGTCCAACATACAGATGAATAGATAAAAGAAATGTGGTATATTAGAATATTATAGTAGAATGTTATTCAGTTATAACAAAAAGAATAAAATCCCTTTATTTGTGAAAACATGATGAAACTAATGTTTCATGAACTAAATGAAATAAGCCAGACACAGAAAGAGAAAATGGCCTGGTCTCACTCATGTGTGGAATTTTTTTAAATAAGTGATTATAACTGGATATCATAAAGTACAACGTCGTTATAGAGACTAGAAAGAGAAGTGGAGGGAGAATAAAGAGATTTTGGTGAATGGAGAAATCAGATAGGAGGAATAAAATCTAGTGTTCTATTAAAGCACAGCAGGTGACTATGGTTAACAATAAAACACTATGCCTCACAAAATAGCCAAAAGAGAAGATACTGAATGTTCTTGCCACAAAGAAATGGTAAATGCATGAAGTGATGGATATCCTACACTAATTGGATCAGCATGCAACATAAATAAGCATTGAAACATCAGTTTGTATCTGCAAAATATGTACAATGACCATGTGTCAAAACATTTTGAAAAAGTTATTACACCAGGGAGTATGCTGTATACACTTACTTTGTGCCCATGAGGTGGGAGTTTACCAATTTTGGCAGTGATAGCCCACATAAAATACATTAGAGTCTTTGCTCATTATTCAGGAATCTTACAGAAAGATCACATGGTATTTTATTTCATCAGTGAAAACATGTTAGGGACTATGAGGCAAACATCTCATATATGACGACGGAGGAATGAATGCCCAGTGACTTCACCCACCCTTTGCTGGGACAGCCAGTCACTTGCTGACCAACAAGGGCCTGGCCTGCGATATATGATACCACACCATATCCTCCTAGGCCTGGTACCCCTCTGATGCAGTTTTTCCTTTGTTTCATTCATCTTTCACCACTCACACCTAAGTTAATTCAACAACAAGGAGTATTTATCACATTTAACCATCTCATTTCGGAATACTTCCTTCTGTTCCCCCACTCTCATTGTTGTATCTAACATCTCTTGGTTAGTTTTACAAATAGAATTATTTACTAGTGTGCCCCAATTGTAGAGGCCCAAAGTGGTTTGTATATCAGTTGTTAATTACAAAGGGTTTGAAGGCAAAATTATAGAATCAGCACTTGCAGCCTTTAGAGTTGTGAAATTGTCAAAGTAACTTAAAATCATATTGTTGGGATTGCTACTTAACCCTATCTTTCTTCAATCATCACTTAATATAAAAAAAGAATTATTTTTCCATGTCGTTGTTTGATTCTTCATGTAACAGCATTGCAACATTGACTTGTATGACCATTGTACAATGTCTCATTTTAATTTTGTAGTATTTTAGTTTCATTGTAAGTTATATTGGCTCTTTGGGTTAATCTAAACTCTAATTATAAACTTCCATTGGCCAGAACTCAAACTGACTTAAAGACTAACAGAATAATTCTATATCCAAATCTAGCTCTTAATTTCACAGGTTCAAGAAAATACTTCACCTTCAGTTTAAAAAGCATCTAACATTTTAATTAAGGTCAAAAATAGTTTTTGTCTTTGTTAAGTGTGCAAGCATGGCCTGTACAGCACAAGAAGTTCACTATCATAACCAGTTGGTTTCAGTTTGCTGGACTTTTGAACAAGAAAATTTAACACAGTGACTTTTCCTCTTCTATAACTCAAAAATCACCCTGTCTTGTTTTCCGAAGGGGAAAACACATTTTTAAATTTCATAAATTTGTATATAGCTGAAGGAGGATGTGTGCTCCATTCTAAGGTGTCCCCCTAAATAATCTCCTCCCAAGTACCATAAGCTCCATGTAGTATCTCCTCCATTTCATCTGCCGTTCACCACTCACATTGAAGCTAATTCAGCTAAAGCGAGTATCTCTCATATTTAGACTCGAAAGTTAGACTATTATAAGCTCATCTTTACAAGATATTTATGTCTAGTTATAAGACTTTTTTGAATAAGACGTGCAAATAGACCAAGACTTGAAATATTTATATTGTAAACTACAGCACTGTAACAAGATTTGGGTAACTAAAATTTTAGGTCAACTCGATAGGTAAACGCAAGTAAACCGCCTGATATAACTAACCACCGCAAAATCGTGATTCTGATACATGATCCCCCCACTCAGGGATGGTCAGGGACAACTCCCCACCCCCATTCTGAGCCCCCAGGTGAGCTTAGAATCAGACCCCCATTTCCAGGCACAAACAGGCTGCCTTTTCCAGGCCACACCCTCTGGGCTCTCCAAGGTCGTTAACAAAGCAGCCTAAATCCTCTGGAGGTTGTTCCATCTTGGGCGGGGTTGTTCCACCCTTGCTTTACCACCGTTTGCGCGCCATAAAGTTGATCTTTCCACTGCTCCTCCCACTACCTTGCGGGAGGAGCGAACTGTAGGGACCGGATGACCTTGCCCTAGTGGAGGAGAGACTGCATTCATTCATTTGTCAATGCACTCATTAACTTTGAAAGGATGATTTTCCACCTACCAAGTCCTGGTCAAAACGTAATACAGACTAAACAAAGGACAAGTGAGAGATTTCCGACTTTGGTCTTCCCCTCTGCCAGAGGCTCTGGCGCTTTTTTACTGCTTCCGTATTCCTTTCTGATAAAACCCTATCTTCACACCCATATTAACCCACTGTGCGTGGGTTCATTCTTCGAATCCCCAGACCAAGGACCTACTAAGGAAGAAATTCTGGTATCAATTCAATATTCTACTGTCATCATAGAAACCCAAAAGTTTCTAGATCGAACCTGAAGAAGCCTTGATTTTAGACAACGGTAAGGCATGTGAAGGTTGGGGAAAAAACAAAATAAAACAAAACAGAACAGAACAAAACAGAAGATCCCAAAGTTGTGAGGCTAACTTTTCAGAGGCCCGCAAAGTGATAACTGGATTCAGAGCCCAGGTGTAGGCATCGTCTGTCAAAAGCTTATACTTTCGGCGTAGGGTCTAAAGTTGACGGGTTAAGCCTTCAACTTGGAGAGGCGGAGTAGGTGACCTTCCCGCCTCTGTAAATCACCTCCCCTTTGCGGCCCAAGTTTTCCTGTTGAGACGCAGAGCAGAGATGGTGGCATCTGTCTGGGGAATGCATCCGGAAGCGGGAAGCCGGGCTGGAGGAGGCGGGTCACAGGAGGGACCCCTGGGGGTTCTAGGGGAGGTCCCTGTTGAGGAGGAGACTGCAGTGACTTCCGGGCTAGGGGAGAAGAGGAGCGGAGGGTGGAGCGGGAGCGCACGAGTGAGCGGCGGGGAGCCGGGAACCGGGAGGAAGAGCAGTGGGACGCGACGCTCGGGCGCTGGGACCCGGCACTCACCGGTCAGGCGCTCCGGCTGAATAGGCCGCCACCTCAAGGCCCGCTCGCTCAGCACCACGTCGCAGCTACCCCTTCCAATCTCGAAGATACCTCGGAGCAGAGTCTGCTCCGCTGCCTCGGTCTGCCGCGGAGAAGTTAACAGCGACGAGGGCACAACCGCTGCCTCCCGGGACACCTCTTGCTCCCGGGCGCCCTCCAGGGCACTCACCCGGCTCCCGCGCCTCCTGCGAGGCATGGCGCACTTGCAGGCTGGGCGCAAGCCTGGGGTCCAGGAAGGCCTTCGGAGGAGGAGGCAGAGGCCGCTGCAGCCACTGCTCTAGCTGCGTCCGGCGCTGCTACAGCAACGGCGCGCGGGGCAGAGACCCAGGAGGGAGGCGGAGCGGGCAGGCGGGGCCGTCCCGGGCCTATCTAGCGCCTCCGCCCGCCAGCCTCGCGTGCCCGCCACCCACCGCAAAGACCCAGGTCCAAGAGGGAGAACAAGTGACTCCCTCTGCCTAGTCCCTACTGTTCAGTAGGATTTGGTGCATTGCAAGACCCTGAAGTTGTATAAAATAAACCGGCCGTCCTGAGAATTTTACTTGTACACACATCCCTTGGGCACCTTGTTAAAATGCATATTCCTATTGAATAGGTGTGGGATGGGGATGGGGGTGTGGGATTTTCCTAAGAACCTACTAGGTAACAGATGTCCCTGGCTACACACTTAAGACTTGCAAGGATGGAAGCCAGTTCCGCCCCTTCCCTCCCCCCCTTCAGTGGTTTCCCCTGGAGAGCAGAGATGGTGTTTTCGCACTGTTAGTGTGCCATAAACAGCCCGTTACGCAGCAGGATAGGGTGGGAGCTTACCTCTCAAAACCCTCGAGGGAAAGGGAGAGGTAAGCCCCCTAGTTTGCAAACACGGATTTGCATCTGACAAATGTAGTGTTAAAGTAAGTGCCTCTGTGCTGTAAGTATTTAGGCGCCTAAATACTTCCCCATGTGGAAGGAAATGAAGCCATACTCAGTAAAAAAAAAAAAAAAAAAAAAAATTAAGGAGGTTTATTCTGAGCCAAATTGAAGACCATGACGCAGAGCCACACCCAGGACTCAGGGTTGTGGGGTTACAGTTTGATTTTATACATATATTAGAGAGAAAAGAATTACAGGTCATAAGTCAACACGTGGAAAACAATACACTGAGTTGGTCCCAAAAGATAGGACATCTGGAAGCTGGGGCATATTGGGTGATAGGCGGGCTTCATTCTTTAGCTGACAACTGCTGAGTTAGGCTTGTCTAAAAACCAACAGGTGAAAAGGAATGCTTAAAATAAAGGGTCTGTTAATTAGGGACACAGTACCAGACTGACTCAAGTAGTTCATGTATATTGAGGACCTTCAGGTAGGTCTTCTACATCCTTAGGTCTGTTAGTAAGTCACATTGGACCTCTCTAAGAAGGGAAGGGGGCCTGATGAAGCATGTCTGACTAGCAACTCAGTTTTAGGGATCCTCTTGGCCAAGAGGGTGTCCAGTCAGCTTACCGAGAGCTCCCTTAAGATTTCATTTTCGTTCACATCCAAGATAGTGCCTCTGCAATCTTGTCTTTGCCTGGATTTGAACTCCTTTGAGGAAGATTACAAGTAGCAGGGCTACTTCCCTCCCCCCGCCCCGGGAGGGGGGAAGTTAACTCTTAACTTTCAATTTATAGCTGGAATTCCTAAAAGTAGCGGCTTGTTATTTAGAAAGCACAGGAAAGTCTGGAAGCCAGTGAGTCCCAATTGTGACTGCACCTTAGAGTTACATGGGGAGCTTTTAAAACCAGGACATCCAGGCCATACTAGAAGATAATTAAGTTGGAATCTCAGGTGGGATCCAGACTTCTGGATTTTTAAAAGTTCCCTAGGTAAGTCCAATGTCTAGCCAGAGCTATTTAGCAAGGTTCCTGAAAGCAGAGTAATCACCCAGGGAGCTGACTATTAGCAATGGGGAAGCACTCAGGGAGAAAGTGAGTCCTCAGGAAGACTGGGAGGTAAAGCAGAAGGTTTTGTATAAGGTCTTTCTCTTTATATTGAGAAAATGTTAGGAGTGGTGGAGGTAATGAGGAAATTCATAGAGTTGTTCATCTAGTTCCAGTGGGTTAGTGCCTAAAAACTCCATCACATAGACAGCTACTTCTTATTTTATCTTCACCTCTGGTCACCCTGTAAAATCAAAGGAGCTAACTATAGCAGGAGTTTTTCAAGGTTCTTCGCTCAGATTGTGTGTAGGCCCAACCAAATCCCTTTCCAACCTAAAGCACCTGTGTGCTACTTAAGACAGGCCTCTTACTGTTTAATGCTCTGACAGCAAATACCCAAGCAAGCGTCCAGAAAAAGTGAGGAAGAGCTTCAGTTTGGTCTGATTGCAGCACCCTGTTTCTCAGAGCAGAAGTATAGCTGCTGCTAAACCCCAGGCAGGCTTCAGGTGGCTCTGTTCAGTAGTCAGGAGCAGGAAAGAGATGATGGCCTTGGAAGAATGAGTTGCAGCTCTGGATTCAGCATCTTATACTCAGAGGTGCAGACAATCAACAATATTAGAGCTCATTGACATTTGAAAAACTCACTGAGAGCAAAGGCAAAAAGGCAAAAAGACAATGGCTACTTCTTAGGACCTTTGCAAAAGGGCAAGTTGCCATTTTTCAAGCTTTAGTCAGGTCAGGAGGTCAAAAACATTAGCTTTGAATCGTCTTAAAGATAGAAATAATAAGGGGTATGTTTTATTCTTTCCTTCTGATGAGCTCTCTTCCAGGGCTCTGTCCTTAAGCCCCATCCACACACACTGGACATACTATCTTATGCTTTACATACTGTCCAGGGTTCTGCAAATGATATCACCTCCCCAATCACTTTCCTGAACTTCAGATTACAACTAACTGCCTGCCTGATATCTTTACTAGGTATCTGAATAAGCTTCTAAAACAGATCTAAAACTAAACTGCTGATTTCCCTTCATGAACCTGTTATTCCCAAAATTTTTCAAATCAGCAAATAGTATCATCAAAATCCCTGATATCAAACTTGTCTCCTTCTTTGTCTTATACCTCACAGCAAAGCCTGCAAAATTCCCTTTGCAAAATGCATTTATTCCAGCCTGCTCTCATCCTAGTCAGCACCTGTCAACTGGACAACTTTAATCTCTTTGCTTTCCCTTTCTCCTGTTGTGGCACCTCCGGCTCAGAGACTATTTTCCACTTTGTAATTACATTGCTCCTTTAAGAGGTAACAACAGCATATCACTCCCTGCTCCAAACCTTCCAATGACTTCCTCACTCCTGAAATAAAATCAAAAAGCCTAGCAGGGCTAGAGGCCTTAACATAATCAGGCCTCTCGTTACCTCTCCAAGATCACCTGCTAACATTTTTCTTCTTGCTCATTCACACGGCCTTTTTGCTAGTCCTCAAACACACTGAGAAACTTCCTTCCCAGAGCATTGCTGTTCCCTCTGACTGGAATATTTTTGGCCTTGGCTAACTCCTTCACTTTGCTCACTTTTCACTTAAAGGCCACCTCCTCAAAGAAGCCATTCTTATGCACCTTCTGTGAGTCACCATTCTGTCACTCTGCGGATCAGTTTCCTACTCATGCTGTAACCAATTACCACAAACTTAGTGGCTGAAAATAAAACAAATGTATTATACATTTCTGGAGCTCAGTAATCCAAAATCAGTTTCATGGGACTAAAGTCAAGGTGTTAGCAGACCTGCATTCTTTTTATAGGCTCTAAAGGAGAATTCCTTGCCTTGCCTTTTCTAACTTCTGGAGGTCATCCCTATTTCTTGGCTTGTGATCCCTTCTATCTTCTAAGCCAGGAATGTAAGCTCTTCTCTGCTCTTTTCCTCCATCCTTAACATCTCCTTTTCTCTGACTTTGACTTTTGTCCCACCCTTTTATAATGATCCTTGAAATGTTGGGTCTGCCCAGATAACTCATAACTCAGTTACATTTGCAAGTCCCCTTTGCTATGTAAGGTTACAAAGCCACAGGTTCTAGACAACTTCAGACAGCCATTAACCTCTCAACCATGTTATGCTTCATTTTTCTTTACATCACTTGTTATTATTCCTTATTATATGTTTACTTATTTCTTACTGTCCATGTTCCCTATTAAATAAAGTTAGTATACTCAGTAACACTAGAGTATAAGAAGTATCGAGGGTTAAGTCATGTTGGTAGCAGAGAATTTATCTCATTCACCATTGAATTCTCAATTTTGCATAGTTCCTAATACATAGTAAATATTCAATAAGTATCTGGAAGGAGGAATGAACTTGTTAAACATTTATCAGTAACAATGATGCCAAAGTACTTCCATTTTCCCTCTTAGTTTTTGAATATCAATGGTCTCGTTAGTGATTTATTTATATATATAATACGAATAAAAATTGCTTTCAAAACATTGCTTCCTAAAGATTGCTTTTTCTACTTTGCCTGAAGCTTTGGTACTTTTTTCCAGAGCATTAAACAATAAGAGTACAAACTTAATAGGCATGTAGTCGCTTTGTATTTGAAAGGGATTTGGCCTAAGTAGAACCACAGTCCTCATTGCTGGTTCTTAAAAATCCAAATCTAAGCAAAAGACCATGAAAAACAGTCTGCTATTATTAACATTGTTTTTAAGAGGCCATTAAGTATGCTCTGAAAACAAATACCCAAGCTTCTAACAGAAGCAAGGCCAATCCCATGGATGAAAGCTGATGGGACAAGCCTCCTCAAGTCTGGGCCACCTTCCCCATGCTACAGATGGAGCCAGATGACTCCACAGCCAATAGAGATGTTCAGATCCACTCCACTGGGGCAAGAATGTCTAACGCCAGTTAAGACCAACTGCTATAGATTGGACTTTTGGCCAGTGGATAATTCTATGTCATTTCATTTGATCTCCCATAGTCTCTGCTGGCTTCAGAATTTGGAGTTTATGTGATTAAATGCTTATATTATTAAAAAAATATAATTAGCATAGTTATGTTTCAAGCTGCAATTTAGAGTATATATTTTTTAAGGACTGCTCATTGAAGGTCCCATTATCACCTCACGTGACCCAATTCCTGCCAACCTCCTCAGACCTTTTCTTTTTCATTTTTCTCCCATTCTTACTAGTGTCCCATCACACTGGCTTTCATTCTGAACAAATAAGATAAGCCATGTTCATTATCTTCCAGGGTCTCTGCTGTTGCTACTTACTCTGTCTGAAACACCTATCACCACAGCATAGTTTTGCCAGGTGCTTGGGTCAGCTTCCTGCCACCTCCGAAGACCTTCCCTGTGCAGCCAATCCAGAGTTGACCCTTACTCGATGTTGTTTTCTGCATGGCACTTTACACTATGTAAAAGTATGTATTTGATTTATTAGTTTACTTATTTCTGTCTATTCTCTGCCATCAGGTTAGTACCTCAAAGAGAATGATGACCTAGTCTGCTTATTTATAGCTCTGTCTCTTCTGCCTGCAATAGTTCTTTTAACATAATAGGTGCTTAATAAATGTGCTGAATGCATGAGTGAGCAAATTTACTTTTTAAATTGAATTCCTTTATTAATTTCTGATATTACTTAACATTATGTCTCCTGGGTGGAAAATAAAAGATTGGTGATGGAAGGCCTATGTGTATTTTTCCATGTCAGCGTATATTTTGAGTAAAGTGACTTTTCGTGTGTCCACCTAGTAGTCATTTCGGAGGCAAAATGGGCACATTGTCAGTGTATCATTAAGACTACTTCCTTCTCATGGTGAGGAGATTTTGCTAGAATGTTCCTGCTACTCTGGCTCCTGCTTCCTAAGAGGTAGAGGGCCATATGTTCCTACAACAATTACAGAAAAATAGAACAAATCCTAGAATCCCACCAGGTCAGAATATCAAATTTTCTGCATGTGCCTGTTTTTAATACTCAGATTGAAACTTGGTTGAAAATGAATTGTTCAGTCATATTATAGGACACATCTCACCCACTGTGATCTATAGAATCTCATTCAGCAGTGAGAAGAAGTAACAGGAAAGAAGAGTAGGCGTCTCTTTCCCCTTTCTCGCATTTTTTGAAGCTCCTTTTTAGGTAGATCCTTATATTCACAAACATTGGGGCCAAAAATTTGAAATGTATTTCTACTAAATAAGAGAGCTTGAAAGATTCCCCCTGCAATTACTAGCAATACTACACAAATGAAACGTGGCAGTTCAAATCAGAAATCTATCCTTATTTTCTACATAATATGTATGTTCAGTTTCTATTTTAGCTACGAAAAAGGAATTACGCTGAGGAGGCAATGTCCCTTCTCACTGTTAAAAATGGCTCAGCATTTTCATACTTCTTACCAGCAGCATAAAAGAATTTGGCACTGGACTCTTTGTCTTTGACTTTTGCTCATTATCTGTCACCATTTTAAGGTACTTCAGTGCCTATGTCAATAATTTATACAATTAACATTCATTTTGAAATAAGATTTTATTTTTCACATGGAAAGAGGTCCAAGCCTGGTGCTACTTGGGAAGCTGAAGCAAGAGGATCACTTCAGCCCAAGAGTTTGAACTATGATGCTGTGAGCTATGATGCTAGAGGACTCTACCAAGAGTGACAAAGTGAGACTCTAGCTAAAAAAAAGAAAGAAAGAAAGAAAAGGAAAGAAAAGAAAAGAAACAGACTCAAGCTGTCCCTAGGTTTGCCCATCCCATGTGATGTCATTAAGAACTCAAAGCCATTGCAATTTTCTACTTTATTTATATCCAGGTAGTGACAAGGACTCTACTGGTGTCTCCCCCATGGTAACAAGTGTGTCATGTGGCATATCCTTTCCCCAAAAAGTTCAAAAAGCTAGAATGGAAGGCAACTTTTGCTCAGGTGTTTATTTCTCTCTCTTTCCCCAAATTTATTGACTTGAAGCAATAACAATTTTTTATTTCTGACTATCTTGTGTGGTAGCGGAACTCACCGGGGTAGTTCTGCTCCGTGGAATATCAACTGGATACACAGCATTTAGATGACCCCTCACTCAGCTGGGGCTGAGAATCTAGGATGCCTTCGTGCACATGTCTGGCATCTCAGCTGTCATAGCTGCAAAGGGTGGAGACTAGGTGGGTCTATCTCTCTGCACACAGTCCTTCATCATTCAGTAGTCTAGTCTCAGCTTTGTTTTTTTCTTGTCTGTTTCAAAATATTGAGAGGGTACCAATTTGTTTCTGCTGTATGAATGCACTGTAGAATGCTTAAGTCAGGGTTTTCATGTTCCCATCACCAGAATAGTGTTTGTTGTACTCAGTAAGCAAATTTTTACCCTTCACCCCCTCACCCTCTCTCCCGTCTTGTTTTCCAGTGTTCTTTGCTTCTCTTTGTGCTCATGTGTGCCCATCATTTAAATCCCAGTTATTATAGAGAGTACATGTGGTGTTTGCTTTTTCACTCCTGAGATACTTCATTTAAGATAATGACCTCAGTTCCAACCAAGTTGCTACAAAATACATTATTCAGTCCATTTTATGGCTGAGTAGTACTCCATGGCATATATACACATTTTTATTAACCCACCCATGCATCGATGGGCACTTAGGTTGATACCACATCTTTGTAATTGTGAATTGTGTTGTGACAATCATTTAAGTACAGTTGTCTTTCAAATAAAATGACTTTATTTCATTTGAGTAGATCCCTAGCAATGGATTGCAGCATCAAATGACAGTTCTACATTTATTTCTTTGAGGAATCTCTATACTATTTTCCTTAGAGGTTGTACTAATTGCAGTTCCAGCTACAGTGTGTAAGCATTCCTTTCTCTCTGCATCCATGCCAGCATTTATTCATTTATTTTTGGCTTCTTATTAATGGCCATTCTAACAGGGGTAAGGTGGTTTTAATTTAGCCTGTGCTCTTTAAAAATGATACTGAGTTTCAAGAGAGCAAAAGCAGAAGCTTCCAGGTCTTTTAAGTCCTAGACTTGGAACTGGAATAGTACCACTTTCTCCTCTCATAATTAGTCAAAGCAATCACGGTGGGAAAGAGAAATAAAGCCCACTCTTTGAGAAGAGGCAAAGGAGTCACACGGGAAGGGGGTGTGTGTATAAGGGCAGAAAGAATTGTGAACAGCTGTCCTTGCAGATAGGCTAACATAGTGCACCTTTTGGGTATGGTTATCAGTGGTTAACATCCTCCATAAGCAAAATGCACTCACATCCTTTCAATGACCCCCCAAGTCTCTCCTAATTATGGTATCATGGATGTGGTTCCTCTTATTCTGGGAACCTGTCAAGTAACCAAGGTTAAATAAAGCCTTAGCCTCTGGATTTTAAGCTCAAAAGAGAGTATTGTCTCAAGGTTCCTTTACAACCTAAGGAGGAGGTAGAGCTTTTATAAGTCACATAACTTAAATTCATTTGTACTATAATTATTTTTTTAATATTGCATAAATTTACATGTAAATTTGTATGTTAAATGAATGTTTGTGAAATCAGGGAAATGCTATATTTGTTTCTTCAGAACCTCTATTCATTAGTATATATAGTTCCCATGAATAAATGTGACATATTTTCATATGATGATAAATAATAGTTGATAATTTGACACTTTTTATGAATTCAAGAATAAGACTTTTAGAATATCATCTTTATTTGATTGTTCGGATCTATTCATGCTTCACTACATTCATGCTTGACTACAGATGTCAGTTTAAATTCATTAACATGACTAAAAAATACAACTTTCATCTAATTCAAATGCTTATTGAATAGCTATTATTTGTCAGCTAGTTCAAATATCAAACCTGATAATAACTAAATATACCAGTAGTTATATGTCATTAAAAGTTCATGCTGACATTTTTAGGAGAATTTAAATAAACTCTCCTATATGTTTATACATTTTACATAAATTAATTGTAGATTTTAGTATATGTATTAGTTTCCTAGGGCTGCCATAATGCGTCACTACAAATTGGGTTGCTTAAAACAGTGTCACAATTCTGGAGACCAGAAGTCTGGAATCAAGGCGGCAGAGGATCCCTTCTTAGGGACTCAGAGGGAGAATCTGAGAAATCCTTCCTCTGTCCTGGCTTCTGGCAGTTGCCTGAAATCCTTGGGGTCCCCTGGCTTACAAATGCATCCCTCCAGTGTGCCTTTGTGCTGTGTGGCTCTGCTTGGTCCACTCCTTATAAGGACTTCAGTGATTAGATTTAGGGCCCACCCTAATCCATGATGAACTTCTCTTAATTTACATCTTCTTAATTACATCTGGAAAAAAGCTATTCTAAATGAGATCACATTCTGAGGTTCTGAATGCTCATAAATGGAGGGGGGCAGATGACGGGGATATTATTCAACCAAGTGCAGCATATCTGTAAGTAAATGAAGTTCCTTGACAATACATCTTAAGTAAGATAAATACACTAGTTCTTTAGGCAAAAAAGAAACTTTGGGAAGTAAAATATCTCTTTGCTTAACATTTTTAATATTCCATCTGAGTCAAGGAACATTAAAATAGTTTTTCTTTATCTAAAAATCTCATATTATTATTACAAAATGTGTAAACAAGTAGCCTTGCCTTTATTAACTAAGAAATTCTTTTAGTAAAAAAAGTTTGTAATAAATCTCACTACTTAGATTTAATCATACCTTATATGCAGTTTTTTGCTATTCTTTACTTCTTGTTTATTGTACATTTAGCCATTGGCTGGAATAACGATTATTAATTATCTGTTAACAATGACAAATCTTCTTTTTAGAACACTCTATTATCCTCTTTATTCCTTGAGATGAACATTGGTTAGTCTTGTACCTGCAAGCTATCACAGATTATAAATGCATAATTCCATGTTATGAGTAGACAAGTACTACAGTTGTCAGTGACACCATTGGGAAAGAATTAACACTTCTCTTAAGCATTGTAATACCTCTTCATTGTCATCATCAAAGTGATGGTGATCCCTTCAATGACATCGTTGAGAGAGAACACTAAAGAAATGGTATGTATATGCTAAATTTATACACTGAACATTTTAAAAATAGATATTATGAGCTTGGGTAATTTTGTGTAACACTGAAAATGGAACAAGAACAACTGCTGAAAGACTGATGAACAGAAAGGGGAAAGCAGGCATTCAAGAGAGTTCTTAATGAATGTAAAAAAAAACAAAAGATGCATGGTCTGTAAAGAGCCTATAATATTTTAGTTTTCCTTTTATTCCAATTCCAGGTTATGTTTAACCAGGTCGTATCAATAAAAAGAACATATGACCAATAACTCATGCTTACTGTTCCTCAAGAATGATGGGAGTGAGCTAGTTTGGTTCCGTACAATAGCGTAAGAAATTAGTTTCAATTGTTCTCTTTTTGTACAATTAATGTTTATAACATTCAGCAGGCTGAGAATAATGTCTGATTCTCTTCATTCTCTCATTGGATTTATGGTCTAATGGTTAAAGCTACAGGCATTAGCATTATATTAGTGTGGTTGGATTCCCTTGGAAAGTTAATGTCTATTGACGATATTCTGGGTCTTCCAAGCCCCAGAGAAACAGCAACAAATAAGAGATGAGGTTCATGTTCTTAAAACGTCCACATTCTACTAAGTAGAATGGATAGATGGACAGATGGATAGATAAAAAAAATGAACTAAACAAATGAATGTGCAAGATACTATTTGATAGATAAAAAAAACCCAAAGAGGGGGTGTAATAAAATAGCAATTTGTGTGGCATTGAAGGAAGTTACCATTTCAGATGAGGATCAGGAAAGGCTTGTTTGAGGAAGTGGCATTGGAAAAAGAACAAGAATGAAGAAAGTAAAAGGAATGAAAATATCTAGGTACCCCAGCTCCTGCAGTTTCCCCAGCATACTGCTTTGATGATGCAATGTGTAAGAGAATGAACAGCACTTAGCACTGGCTTAGTAAGTGTGTAAGGCCATGTTTCTATCCATCTGTCCTCAGACAGGAAAACTAAAGCAGGGTAGCTTTTAATCTTATTAACAGCAAAATTAGTTACCAAATCACCTCATAGCCTAGATCAAATTTACTCTTTTATCTCTCGGTGTCATTTTTCAATCAGATCCATCTCTTTGAATTGCTCCATATCTGGATATCTGTAAAGATGGTTATTGTCAGTATCCATCTACCTCAAAATTAGCTAGGCAAATATTAGTAACACTGTAAAGTTTAGATGGCCAAATCCACATTTAATGTATCTGAAGATTATGTCCAGCATTAACATACTACTTTGCATTTTGAGGCTTTTTAAAATTAGCAACTTAACCAGAAGTCTCCAGAGACTATGGCCTTGTCGATGCCACTAGTTTGGCTGTCCAGTTAATTTCATCAGAGCCACTGAACCAAGTGTGAGTGTGTGTGAAGAGTGTCCATGAGTCAATTGCCAGCACAGAATTCTTCCTGACATAGGAAGGCAGATGATACCAACTTTTGAGTGTGTACAGTGCAGATTTCTAGTTGAATGGCTCTTGACAATAGTGTCCTCTGAAACATAATGCCTGGCCAGGAGCCAATGATTATGCCACCGTACAAATCACTGTGCATCTGACGCCAGAACGCCTCTTTGCAATGATAACAAGAGTTCTCAATCCTAGTGTTCCACAAGATGTTGACTTGGCTCTTTTATTCTTTATCAGCCCCTGGAGTTAAAGATTTTACTTCTGTGGTTTTCAGGAAATTAAGTGGTGGTAGATGGAGAGAAAAAGAAAAGTGAAGGGGTTTTAGAATAATTTAAGTAACAGATTTGCCATCTTGCATTTCCCATTAGGACAAAATTACCCTATATTTTGAAACCTAGTTTTATTAATTGCTTAATAGATATTTTTGCTTTAAATTTCTTGTATAATTATAGAACTAAAACAGCTTGATTCAAACTGTTAACTAATGATCCATATATCATTTTAGTAATTGCTAGCTTCTTCAGAAAATACATTAATTTTGTAAGAACATATAGACTTTCAAATGTGAAAAATAGGGAGATTTTAAGATTAAGATACTATAATACATAAAATTTGTTTCAACTGTCATTTTACTGAAATATATCATGATTTAAAATTGGTACACATAATCTTTTATTTTAATTTGTATATAATTGACTTTTTAAGAATTAGCAGTAGATAGATCATACTGTATAACTGCAAGTGGTGACATAAAGGAAATCTAAGTTATGCAAAGTGTTCTTATTCACAGAATCAGTTAAAATATTTAGCCAAATTTCATTTTCAACTATGAAACTGATGATTTTTAAATATGAGCTTTTTCTGCAAATCACACTTTAGAGAATTTTCACATTAAATAAGTAGACCTAAGCATTGATAGGAATAGTATAATTGCCTAAGATGAGGGCACATGTACAACCCTAAATGTTACTTACAAGCATTATACAACAAAACCAAAAGAAGTATTTTTCCCAGTGAAGGCAAAGTGGCCAGCATTTCTTCCTTTTGATTGATTTTCACTTAGAAAACATATTCTTGTTTTACAAGATAGAGATAAGCAGTGTCCAGTTATAAAAGCTATAGTAATCACTTTAAAATATGGGTAGCAATTCATAAAAGAGAAGAAAAAGATAATCTAAAAGGTTTCTTGTCCTTTGAAAATGGCTTCCAAATATTCATTAAACATTTAAGTGAGTAAATTTGTAGAATATGTTTCTGACATTGGCACTAGTTCTGTGGTATTTCTCTGATCAGATGGAAGTGCTATGTGTTATGCAGAGTGCATGCAGTTCATTCATGCATAAACAATATCATTTTCATAAATTAAAACCTCCCCTGCAGAAGGAACATCTGTGCCTGCCTTTGAATAAAAGATGGTGGCATGTGAATTACTCCTTGACTGACTGAAAGAATCCCTATGTTTTAGAATGAAGTTGTGCAGGCAAAATGGAAAAAAAAAAAGAAATCAAACTTAACTTCTAGTCTTTATTTCTTACAAAAGAATCCATTCTAGAGTTCCTTGCTTGCTGTTTTAAAAGCTGAAATTCTTGAAATGTCATTCTCTTATTTCTTCTGTTTACTGCAGCAACAGTTTTTAATTTGTAAGAAGATGTTTAATTTTAATTGCAGGTGAAATTGAGCTGAATAGATCAGATCAGATAGATCTGAATGTTCATTTCATGGTCTCCAATGCTGGAAAGCTGGTAGTATTCAAATATCGTATCAGTATTATGTCTCTTAAAGTAAAAACAGTGAGAAGGAAGCAACAGCTTGATTCCAAAATAACAACTTGGATTCATTTGGAATGAGATCGCTGCATTTTGGATAAAGTTGGGACTCACTTAAAAGTATTCCTGTCATGTGGAAAAGCCTGATAGAAAATATGTTAACACGATATATTTTAAATTGGACACAAACTTTTTTTAACATTGAAATATTCCTTACTGCTATTGTCACAGCTTGACACAGCACCACTGGCAATGTTATTAGTCTGGCTAATTGTTCCTGTCCATTACATTACTCACATTTTTCTGGAGCAGCTTGCTAAATGAGGTCAGCTTTCTGGAACCCCTAAATCACCAATGAGAAGGAGATTAAAGGAACAAGCTTGGGAAGGGGGGTAGTCATCCAATGTGGCATCCGAGTCAGAGTAGAAACAATAGAGTTACTAATGAGAGTAATCACAGCACCACAGTAGAGCCAGGACACAAGTGCCAAAATTATATTCCCTAGGAATTATGGACTGTCAGTCAATACATCCAGAGGAAGACAAACACCAAAATCTTTTTTAAAAGTGAACTTAACTATAGGTAGAATCATCTATAAGTTTTTCCGGGGATTTGTATTTTTGAAACAACAGAATAGTACTCCAAAGGGGAAGGGGAAAAGTTCTATCTTCCTAAAACATTTTATATTACACATAGTATGTTCTTTAGTACACATAATTCATTGTGTTTTCTCCTAGAAAATTTATTGAAGTTGCCACAGATGTTTATAGAATGATTATAAAATGACATTTGCTTGGATTCTTAAAATCAATTCCTTTCCCTCTGTTATTTTTAAAAGGTCTGTAACTTCCTCTTAAAGACAATACTAGTTTGCAAGAGAAACTCGTTTAGTTCAAGAAAATGTACAGGTATCAGAGCACCAAGAAAATAGTAAAGGTTTTATATTTTAAAAATGTGTACACAAACTAAGCCAGGGTACTTATTTATGCTTTGCTTGTTAATAATTAACAAAATTCACATTGAAAATAGAAAAAAAAACATTTGACACAATCATTTAAAAGAATGTGAACAAAAAACCTAAAGGCAAAGCCACTTAAAACAAAGAAAAATAAAAATGCAACTGTTTGTTCCACCCACTATCCCCTTATTCCAAACAATGAAACATCAGTTAGGTTTTCTCATTATCTGCAAGAGCTGGTAACTTTCCAAGCAAGATAAAGGGACTAGAGCATATGCCATGGTAAACTTTTTTTTTCTTTTATTTTGCAAATATTGTTTAGTATTGTTTAATTTAGCAAATAAATATTTTCACTGGGGGTAATTTATACTTTAAAAATCACTTTAAGAAGAAATACAACAATTGCTCTGATTTTCAATACTATTTTATTGCAACTGGATGAATGTTTTCTAAATTGTGCATTACACCATAATATACAGGATTACAAACAAGATTACAGTACAGATTGATTCCAGTGGTACCAGGATCACATCTCAAACAGCACTTATTCTGAACTGCATTTTACATGCAATAGCTATTGTTCTAATTATGAATTAAACGTTTTGAATTTATTTAAGCTACTGTACTAATTGACTACAATAGATATAAATCCCAACATTAACAACCTGATTAGATTTAGGCTCAGATTTATTACATGAATATATGACAAACCACCATTTGTGTGACTATGTATAAAATCATGCATTTATATTTTCTGGAAACATCAATAGCTTCAGATTCTTTGTAAAATCATGGAATGCAAAGGAGTAAAAGACTAAAAATAAACAGTGCAAATTGCATGTGATAGTCAAGCAGCTTTTGATTTAAAGAAGTGTATGTTGGCATTTATTTATAATATGTATATACATGCTTGTGCAAGTAATGAATTGATATGTTTTGATAGGGAAAACATCTCTTGATTTTTTTTTCATTTTCTTGAAAGTTATGGATCTGGTTTTTATTTTAGGGAGAGGGAAAGACTTTAAAGTGAAATGAATTGCTCAAATTGTGCAATTTTCTTTTCTTTATTTTTTTTCTTTTTTACAATTAGAGAGGAAAGAAGTGCTAAGGCAACACAATAACTTTCTAAGCACTTTTCTGCTGGTTTAAATTAGTTAAATTATTTTGTATAAATTAGATATAATTCTACTTTTCTGATATGTATAAAAATTGATGAAGCTGCATGGTTTTAAAATAGGAAATCCACATTATAAAAAGTCATTAAAAATTCTGTACAAAATCACAACAAAATAATTCAGCATGGGAAAGGTAACAAGTAGTAAAATGCTGGTTGAAAAATATATATTTATATATATTTTAATTGGCCCATTACTAGTTTAAAAATTGCATAGATCCTAATTATTGCTTGTGATTTTGTTATCCCGATCAGATAATTAATATGATCTGAATACAGCTGCACCAAATTCGTGGTGCATTTTTTTTTAACCTCACTGTATTTTTTTTTTTTTTTAATAGAAGAGCTATAGAAAGTAATACATAAGGTGAACAGGAACTTTGATCCCCTGTTTCTTCCAAAGGCAGTAACGACAATAAATACATATATCACTTGAAGCTTGGAGTATTTGCACTTTGCAGCAGTAGTACCCAAAGGGCTGCCTTTTGTAAACACCACAGTCACTGTAAGTACAGTGGATTTGTTTCCTGGGAATGGTGGAACTGATATGCCTCTAATCGTGAAAGATGGCATTGAGCTGGGCACTCATGACTCGCTCATGATGTGAATGGCTATCGAAGGACATAATATTGTCTATGGGGATCTCGCAGCGAGGGGCAGCGGCACCCGAGAAGATTGATCCGTGGCTTTGGGCCCCTGCCAGGGTCGCTGCCGGATAGTGCATGGTAAAGGCATAATTTTTCTCGAACTCGGAGGACGGTTCGTGTTTGAAAGAGAAGTTGCCATTGATGCTGAGTGGAGGGCTGAGAGGTCCGTCAAAGGAAGGACTGGTGCAGTCAGTCAGGGGGCTCTCAAAGAAGGGCTCCAGCGCCGAGCTGTAGGCTTGCGGCGGCGGCTTGACGTGGAAGACGTGGGAGCTGTCCATGGTACCATAGGGCGGGCTGGGCAGCCCTGGCGACTGGTAGGAGTAGGGATGCACAGGGAAGGAAGCGCTGGCTGTCGGCAGGTGCGGGGGCATGTCCTGATTCTGTTCAGGCAGGAAAGTCCGGGGATTGAGCTGCAGGCAGCCCGCAACCAGGTTGGTGGTGGGCTGGGATAAGCCTTTGCAAAGCGTCTGAACGAAGGAGACCAAGTCAGGGCTTTTGCCTGAGCGCAGGATCTCCGACAGGGCCCAGATGTAGTTTTTGGCCAGGCGCAGCGTCTCGATCTTGGACAGCTTCTGAGTTTTGGAGTAGCAGGGCACCACCTTGCGCAGGTTATCCAGCGCCGCGTTCAGCCCGTGCATGCGGTTGCGCTCGCGGGCGTTCGCCTTCATGCGCCTCAGTTTAAAACGCTCCAGGCGCGCCTTGGTCATCTTCTTCTTTTTGGGGCCGCGTCTCTTGGGCTTCTGATCGTCGTCCTCCTCTTCCTCTTCCTCTTCCTCTTCCAGGTCCTCGTCTTCGTCCTCTTCCTCACCCGCATTCCTCAGCGAGTCCTCCTCGGCGTTCATGGCTTCCAGGTCGTCCTCCTTCTTGTCTGCCTCGTGCTCCTCGTCCTGAGAACTGAGACACTCGTCTGTCCAGCTTGGAGGACCTTGGGGCTGAGGCTCGCTCATCAGCCCGCTCTCACTGTACGATTTGGTCATGTTTCTGTTCCTGCATTCAACAGGGGAAAGAGGTAAACAGAAAGAAAAGGGGGAAACTCTATAATCAAAAGCCAGATACACTTTCAGCCCCCACTCCCGGAAACTACACAAAAGCACGGGAAGAGAAGAACCAGTTCACTACACAATGAATGCCCCTGAGAAAAAGTTAAAATGCAGAATTTCATACCCCTTGTCTGTGCCCGGATGGTACGCAGGAGAGAGGACGGGGTGGAGGAGGGCAGTGAGCGTGTGTGTGCACACCACTCCTGCGTGTGTTTGTTTCCTAGTGATTAACTTAAACGTATTCATGGAGGTTGCCCGGCAGTGTAAAGCATATGGAAAGGAGTGTCCATTTCAGCGACTTCATGTTTATCAGAGTCACTCACAATTCCAAAAAATGCATTCTGTTCTCATTTCTGCCCTGGCTTCTGGGTACTTAGCGGTTTAAACTGAAGAGCTATTACGTAATTTACTAATACTGGCAGTGATTTTTAAGAAGATTATACCGACGAGAGATTGAAAAGCAAATGCAGGAAGAAAGAAAAGTAGTTTCCACCAAATTATTTCACCATCAACCTAACATTTGGCAATAAAAAATGAGCAGAGGTCGTCCATCCTTCCTTCGCTTTTTTTTTTTTTTTTTTTCCCTCGCCTTCCACCCCGCTGAATTTCCACCTTGTACAAAAGCGGTAGCTACACACAGGGCTGGGGGCGCGGCGCAAAGCGCTCTCCCACGCGCCTGGGATCAGGTGCGGAAGGCTCCTCTCTAATAAACAGCCCATTGAAAGGGCTGCCCGCTCTTTATTGGGGCTTTTCAAAGTTCGCCTCAAACCTCCCTTTAAAAATTGAGTAATTATAATGGTCAGCGATTGGCAATGGCGAAGTTGCCGCTTCTAATACGGAAAATGAAAAGCCTTTAGTAAAACAACTGAATTTCTGGCTCTAGCCGTGGCTGTTGAGGACTTGGCCGCCTCTGGAGCGGTAACAGGTAGCAGAAGTACCAGGAGCGGAGAGGGTCCCTCTCCCTTTCAGCAGTTTTCCCCTCCTATCAGCTATCTCTAAAGCTGATTTATTTTCCAGATTGTATATACTCAAGTATCCACTTTCATTCACTGAAAACATAACTCAACACCATCAATATGCATAAAATACACGCGCACAAAGTACATCTTGGGCTTTCTTTTTATTGGCAGAAGTGAGAGACTGTAGTAGTTAGTTGCTTTTAGAACTTTAAAATTACGACTAGCAAATAGTCAAAGTTACTGTGCATTAAAAAATCCAAGAAGTTCTTGGACTAGCAAAAACAAGAAAACCCAATTTTTAAAAATTAAAAAGCCTGCGGGGGTTCTTGAGTGACTCAACTCATTTTGTGTGAGTACTTGTGGGCGACTATGGGGAGGGATGTTGTTCTCAACACACATTCACACGCTCACAGACATGCACATACACATTATGTAGGTACATCGGGTTGGGTCTTCAATTATTGCTTTTATCCCAAAGCAAAAATATAAAAAGATTACAATTACCTTTGTGGTTAGCAAGTCCTGAGCAGCTGTGGTCTCATAACCCTGGGGCTTCGAGACGCCTGGCCTTCTGCGTGGGCGAATTCCTGGTGCCCGGGCCGCGAGGGCGCTCAGGTTATATAGCCGAGTTAGTGATGCTGAGCGCGGGCGGGGCCGCGAGCGAGCAGAGAGACCAGCAGGTCTCCTCGCCCTGCGCCTGCGCAGGCGTCCAGGATGAGCGCTCCCTGCTTTCCCCTCCTCCCCACTTCCCCTCAACCTAGCTTTTCTCCCGCCCTCCTCAGACAACCGCTCCCCTCAACCCCCACCCCTACCCCCACACCTTCTCCTTCCTCCCCGGCATGCGCCATATGGTCTTCCCGGTCCAGCCAAGAGCCGGGAACCACGTGACCTGCCCATTTGTATGCCGGGGGGTGCTCCATTCCGGCCCCTTTGTGGCCAGAAGAAAGTGGCCCATCTGTCGCCAGTTAGAGACTCTGCGGACCTGTTTTTACCCGCAGGAGAGATTAACCCTTTCAGGCGGTGGAAGGCAGAGGGGATGGTGGGAGTGGTGGGGGAAGGAGATTTGAAGGAAGGGAATGAAAAGCTAAGGAAGCCTAGGTGTAGGTCAGAGCAAGTGACCTGCATTCAGGAGGGAAGTAGCGCAGGGCTGAAAGAAGCGGGGAGACTGAGGCACGCAGCATAGAGGCGTCGCTCCTTTGGATTCCTCTCCTTGGCACGCGCGGGACAGCGCCACTCCCAACCCTGTCTGAGACGCTCATCCTTTGGCTTCTTCCCCTTGGCAGACGCTTTGCTTATTGGCGCCAAAGGGTGCCTTCTCTTAATCTCCATCAACCAACCCCTTTAAGCAAACGTGTAGCCACATAAAAATGGCTTCATCTGTAACAGGTTTGAGACTGGTTGCCTAGCTTCCGTGACTGTATCACCGGATCCTAGTTCCTCTAGCATAGAAATTTTGTACCTCCACTGATTTTGCGACCCCAGTGTCCTGATCTTAGCTGTCACTGTCCCTGGAGACCTCTCAGGATGTCAGTCTCCGCCTGCACTACCAGGATCTTGACCGCAAGGTGAGCTAGTTCTTGCACCTAGGCCTTCACTCCACTGGCCTTCTACCTTCCTGCGTGGGAGCTGGGGTTTTCTCTAATGCTTGGATTCTGCCTATTAACCAAGGCCATTGGGTTGTTTCAAAGGGAGCCGTCACATTTCTGGCTCCCTGGACAGCGTGACCCCTCAACCTCAGCTCTCTAGCCTAGACTGTCAACCACTCACCATCAGCCTGGTGCCAGACACTTTGCTACAGCTGAGATCACACCCTTGGCCCCCTCAATCTTGGACCTGTGCAATAGGTATTTGATTCAGACAAACCTTCTCAAAGAGAAGGTGCAATGGGCCTGTGTTGAGTGGGTCTTTTCACTCTCTTACTCCAGCTGCCATTAGCACAACTGCAGAAGGGACTGATGGCTGTAGCTCCTCAGAGTTCAAAGCCTCTGATTTGACCCCACCTCTACCTTACAGGTCGAGCAAAGACCACGGTGCTTCCTAACCAATTCTGGAGGAGCCACGTGGTCACATAAATAGCAATTCTTTATTTAAGTTTCCTAGATGTTTTCCAGAATGACACATCTAAAAAAGAAAGAAGAGAAAAGCTGAGCCCTCTTTCACACCTCACCCCTATTCCCTTCCCTGTCCACTCTCCCTCCTTTAGCTTTTCTAATCCTCCATTAACAAACTCCTTACCCCCTCTCAGCACTGAAGCCCTTCACAATGAATGCCTCTTACTTGAATTGTTTATTTAAAGGTAATTGTCCTAAACATGCCTCTAGTTTGCAAACTGTGGCAGGCTGAGTGGTTGGAGTGGAGTGCACTGGGAGAGAGTGAAGGTGGAGAGGAGGGTCCTAAGGAGGTCGGGAGGGTCTGGAAGGGGGTAGGTGCACCCACTCATATCCAGCACAGATCCAAAAGGGCAAGAAAGATGTTCCAGGCGACCCGTGCGGCCGGCGTGAATCTTTTTGAGTCCTGCAGCATAATTGTCTGGAGTTTTGCTTTTCTTCGTTTACTCATTGGCTGACAAAAAACATGGAGGAGGAGGATGAAAGGATTCACCCAGGGTCCAACACCCAGTATTTATTTACTCCTGTACCGTCTGTGTCTTCAGTGCTGGGTTAAAACTCCAGCGGCGTCGGAGTACAGCCTGCAGAGGCTGGGCCAGACCTGACCAGAGGTCGACCGAATGCAGCCTGCAGAGGCCAGGCCAGACCTGACGGAGGTTGTTGGAATGCAGCCTGCAGAGGCCGGGCCAGACCTGACAGAGATCGTCGGAGTGCAGCCTGCAGAGGCCAGGCCACACCTGATGGAGGTCGTCGGAGTGCAGCCTGCAGAGGCTGGGAGTAACACGGAGGTCTGAGGACATTTGCTGGAGGGCCACGCGAAGCGCTGCCACTCTCCAGGCAGCTGCTCAGACGGACTAACACTCCATGTCACAACTCTGTGCCTTAGCTCTCATTTCTCCATCTTTGGGGAACTCCAGAGGAGATACTAGGGGTGAGGTGTGAAAGAGGCCTCCAGCTGCCCTCAAGTCCTGGGGGTAGCCTATAGGTCCCTGTGCTAATCCCTCACCTTCCAGAGGGAAAACTCCCCCAGTTTGCAACATCCTGCAGAATACAGGAGAATGTCGCTGACGCCACATGTTCCACACAAGAAGGAAGCCTGGACTTCTTGTTTTGTCAGATAAGACTCAAAAGCGTGAAGTGAGGGGATTATTAGACACGTTTCCTTCCTCTCCCGATGATAAATTCATCCCTAATCCTACTATGCAGTTGTTCCTTCAGAGCTAGACATTTGTACAAAGGGAAGGCCACTCTGGGGTGTGTCAGGGACCTGGCTGAGGATGGTCTTGACTAGGCGCTCACTGAGCTTCCCAGCCTTTGGCGCCTCGCCCCGGACTTGCCTCCTGGTCAAGTCTGTCCTCCCCGCACCAACTTCACCACATTCAGCGGTTGCCAGGGAACCCCAGCTGCGGCCAAGTGGTAAGGTCCGCAAGAGAGGAGTCCAGAACCTGGACTGAGGTGTCTTTCGTTTGTAGTTGGGGGATTGAGAAAGTGGGACTCGAGAACAGAGTCGGCCTCAACTCCAGGAGAGCACCGAGCTGGAGGCGCGGTGGCGTTTAGCAAAGAGAATGGTCTCTGCCACCCCTCCCACCTCCTAATTTTCTTCTCCTAAGGCTCCTTTGAAGGGTTGCACACTCCCCCCCCGCCCCTCAGATTCTCTAAATTCTCTCCCTTTCCTCTCCTTCCCGCGCTGCCTGCTAGCCCGGCTCCCCCAGCTCGGGTCCCCACTGGGCGCTGCAGGCTGCAGAGCGGCACGCGAACCGCACGCGCAGGCAACAAAAGCCGCTTTCATGACTCACTGCCCTCGAGCAATGCCCCAAATCTGCCGCCTCCCAGGTCCCAGCTCTGAGCGCGCGGCGCTGGCCCAGCGTCCAGGCCGTTACAGCGGCAGCCGGAGTGCCCGCAGGAAGCGGGGTGGGAGGAGGCGTGTGGCCCGGGATGCAGAGAGGAGTGTGGCCTGGCCGGCTGGAGCGGAAGCGAAAGAGGCTTGGGAGGGGTGAAGGTGGGAGTGGGGAAGGGGGTGGAGGCTTGTGGCCCGGAGGTAGGGGGTGGGAAGCGAGTGGCTGGCGGCGAAGGATTGGGCTAGGCTAGGGGGGAGAAGCGAGACGCTTTCACCGGTAGGAGATAAAGAGCTGGGGCCGGGCGGCGTCCCGGGCGGTGACCTGTTTCTCAGAGAAACAGATGCTCGCTCTTGCAGAGGGAGGTTTGAGTTCAATGAAAGGATCAAGTGTGGCCAGAGTGGCCCCGCCGACCTCCAGAGGCTGCCGCGTCCTCTCCCCGCCTGGCCCAGGAGGGGGTTGTCTAGGCTGGGGCGCGTTCCAGGGGCAGGGGTGGTGAGGGGGCCGTCGATAACGTGGGGCGCAGGGCTCCGGATCTGTTGGGTCTGTTAGTTTCGCAGTCCTGGAGAGGCTGGGCGAGTGTGGGCGATGAGACGCTTCAGGGAGGCCGTTGGGCCCACGGTCCCAGCCAGAGGCTGGAGTTGACCCTGCTCGACAGGCAGGCGGTGGGGAAGAGCCAGGAGCAAGAGGGACGCTATTAAAATGCCTCGCTGTCGCCAGGAGCTCAAAACCCGTCTTCCCCAAATCTCCTGGGCTTGCGGGATAATCTTAATTAAGATAATTGATTCATACTGCACCTGCGAGAACAGAAAAAAATTGATTTCAACCCCCCAGCCCCACAAATCGCTTAGAGCTATTGGATGAAGCAGGACGTGGCTGTGATTTGGGAAGTGATTTAGTGCCCAGCTTCCCCTGCCTGGCCTGCCTGGGCCCTTTTATTTATTATTTACGTCCTCCGGGTCCTGCTGGGCCTTAGTGGCCTTCTCGCCCTGGCGCCCACAGTCCTTGGAGGGACTTCGTCTCTGTTCCCTTCAATCCTTGTCAGGATGGGGGGCTTTCCTTAAGCCTTCCAACACGCAGAATCGGCGATGTAAAATCAAAGTATCTTGGCAGACGCGGGTCACACGCACGAGGCCTGGTGCTACAGACAGGCTACGTGCAAATGTGCGTTAGTGTGTGATTGTGCTTGGTTTACATGTGTATGTGAATCTGTGTGAGTGTAGGAGCATGTGTGAGAGTGTGTAAAGTGTGTGTAGGGGTGTGTATTGAGTACGGGTAAGTGTGAGAGTGTGCTTGAGTTAGTGTATGTGCACGCGCGCACCTGCTCTCAGTAAGGAGGGGCGTAAGCAGAGGCTGCACACCTGTTTCGCTGGGATTAAGGAACAGTTGCGGTCCGAAGGGGACCGCAGGGCCAGGGGGATATGACAAACGCGGCATTTGCCAGTAACCTTTGTCTTAACAGGGAGAAACAAGCAAATAAACATCCCTGGTAGCTGGGTATAGCTTTGAGAGTGAAAAGCCAAGACATACTCACGGAGCCTGAGCGTTCCCTGAACAATGGCTGCTGGGTGGGCTAGAGAGGAGACCTGGGCGGGTTCCTCTGCAGGCATAGGAAGAAGACTGGCAAGCCAAGTTTAAGAGCCCCAGGCCGCTTTTACCACTTAGAAGAAATGGCCTCCTCAACGCATCAGCACCGTGGACAATTCCCACCTCGCTGGCCCAGAAACTTGTCCTGTTAAGATGAAACTCCCTTCCAGCAGTCTGCCTTCCATCCTCACTTCCTCTTTCCCTCCTGCCTTCCTCCTTCCCTTCATGTCTTTCTCTTATTCCTGTTCTCTCTCTCTTTTACAAAAAAAAAAAAAAAAGAAAAAACCCAAAAACAAAAAAACATTGGCCATGGTGCCTGAACTTCTAGTCAGAGATCCTGTAAATCTAGGTCTAATTAGCCACCTTTTCAGAATGAGTTTCCTGGAAAACTAGACATCCAGTTCAGGGGTAGGGGCAATTTGACTGTCCCATCTGCAACAAACACAGAAGTCATATATTGAGTAACTTTCAAAAAGATGTTAATTATTCTAACATTTACTCTCATTTGCCTTAGAGCTTCAAAACCAAAATAAATCATTTATTTGCTGTCCACAGCAATGATAAAATTTCTCCAAAAATACTTTTGATTTTGCTTTTGTTTTATGGAGCACAAATTCAATGGAAAATACAAATCTCCATCACTGTAGTTTTATCAACTACCCAGTTAATTTATAGGATAACAATTTCTATTAAATTAATGAAAAAATAAACCAACAGACATTAAATGGCATTATTTGCTCAGATTTGGTAAGCCACACAATTATCTAAACATACCAGATTTAAAATATTATATATTAGGACAGATAACTTATACAACATACACTGGAAAAAATCGAGGAGGCATGACTGGGGAAAGAAGGCACCTGTGGCAAATTAAACATCTTAGAAATATATACTATAACCCCCCCACCCATACATTAGTGTGTATTAGCAAATATATACTTATTGATATAATTTTCATTATTAGCAAGCACAATCTTTATCAGACTTTATTACTCAGACTTCACTGTAATGGAAAATATAATTATTTATGATTCAAGAATTCACTCCTAGGGTCTCACCTTCTTTACATAAAATGTTTTCTTTTTTTTTTTTTAAACAAACACATTTCATTCAAATTAAATATTGATAATTTGACCTTTTATGTCTTTAACTAATCAAAGGGGGAAAATTCCAAATGTGGATCTCTGAGTTTGGCCCTGGTGGGTCTTTCCGCTTGAATAGGCACTGAGATTAAAGGAGTCAAACTTCCTCTTTCACTGCTCTCTTTTTGCACTAATTGCTTATGCAAAAAATGCAGATTTGTATTAATTAGTAACTCCACTGATTAGTTCTGTGGTATTTTCACATAATAAATCATGCTGCAGACATGAATTTTGGCACATCACCCAGTGGTGGCTCGGCTGCAATGCGAATGTCTTATTAAAATAAAATCTCTGACTAAATCTACCTTTCGGATGCAGGTACTGTGAGCAGCCACCTGCTGGGAGCACCTGCCATGGGAAATTACTTTCACTTAGTGACAAGCCACTTTGGGGGCCCAAGTGGAACAATCTGATTATAAGGTTAGGCTCTACTCTAATATACAAACAAATAAATAAACGCATGCATATCCACATGACACAAATGTGCCTAAGCTTTGGGCATTTTACAGACAGTGATGTTGTAACAGAGGATTTATTTGTAATATGACTAGACGTTTAAAAATAACTTCTTAAATTATCAAGACATACCTCATTCTGTTTTCCTTCTATGAGATCTTTGCTCCTTTGGGAGGTGGTGTGATAGTCCAGGACTCTCCCATCACTCATACTCATTCTCTTATCTACTCCCAACGCAGGCAACCTAGTTCTGGAAGAAAACGGACCACAGAAGCATCAGTAGAGGAACATGAATGCCAAGAGCCATCTCGGAGGGAATTGGCCACCCCTGCTGTCCCAGCATAGGACGAGAAGTTGGGAGTCCAGACACACACAGTTGCTTAATGTGAGGCAAATTCTTCTTTTCCCATGTGTACAAGCTTCTATACAATCACTGCCTTTCCTTTGAAAAATGTTTAATTTGATGAGGCAGGCTACAACCAATATTGACAAGATCATAAATTAGGCCCAGGTGTTTTCTGTGGCCTCCCAGCCCTTTACATGCCCTTGTACTTTTGCCACTGGTGACGCTACTCCAAGACCCCTCAGGGTTTCTTAGCACCTTTAAGCTCCTTCTGCTCACTGCCTACCTAGACTACTGTTGAAAGAAACCCACAAATTCATCTATATTAAGAGATTAAAATAAGAGAGAAGACACTTAGTCTGATACCCCTACCTGCAGTAATTGCAGAGTCACAAAGCCCAAGACAAAGGAATGAATACTTAATATAAATATTAAGAGATTAATAAAGACCAAGGGGGATGGAATCTGGGTGTAATACTCTGTTTCCAGTCAAGTGTACTATATAGGCTTCAGCCTCTGTCTATCTTCAAGACTTGTCCCGGGACAGTTGGGTATGTGGCTGGACAGTGTGGGTGAGGATGGTACAATCTCTCTAGGCAGGCTCTGAGGGGAAAAAAAGGGACCCTGGGAGGAATATGATGCCAAGAGCCATCTTAGAGAGAATTGGCCACCCCTGACAGCCTAGCTTAGGATATGAAGTGGTTAGGCCAGACACCCACATCATTATTTAGGCATCATTTACTGAACATTGAATGCTTTGATGGTAAAAAGAAAAATTTATGCATTCTCTGATCTTTTAATTTGTTTACCTTAGACTTTTAGAATTAGAACTTTTTTCAAGGAATTAGACCTTACTTTAGGAGAAAAGATGTAATTTAAAGAAACTCTGCAAATCAAATTTGCCTTTTCCCTACTTTGAATTCACTTCTGGTTCCCACTTCTTAAAGCTTCACAAGGACAAAATTGAGTAGCCTTTTATGAGAAAAATAAGCTATACTTCCATGTTTGTCCACAATGCTGGAGTGCAGAGGCTATCTAGAGAGCCAGGCATGGGTAAAGCAAAGGCTCTAGAACTGCTTCAGATTTTTTTAGATAGCTTGTGCCCTCATCCCCTTCCATTCAGAAATTGCTGATTAACTGGGTAGTAAACTTACCCAGCAAATCCTTATTGAGTGCCACTGTGTGTCAGACACTGTGCTTCTAGGTGCTAGGGGCACAAGGGTAAAAGGAAACAGACATCAGATTCTACTTCCCTGAAGCTTTTTATCTAGTGGGAGAGACAGGCTTTAGTAAGGGTCACTCACAAGCAAATATGCACCTACCCAACTAAAAAATTCAGGAGCACTGTATACCCAGTCTAACTCCCTTCTTGCATGCTTTTGGGAGAAAAAAAGGCTGGAAAGCTAAAACAAAGAAACAAATGGAAATGGTTTCTACTGTCCCTACAAATGGTATATGTTTTGGATGTATTAGGCTTTGATTCAGAACTAAGTTAGATGGAGAAGTCAGGGAGCAGGAGATTCATTTGAATAGCATAAATTCTGGTACAAGGCACTAAACCCAGCAAGTGTGGCATTGGCTTTATGATTTCTCAACTTATTTCCAGCAAAGGTAGAAGCTTTCTTAGCAGCCTAGTTTTGTGATATGGTTTTAGATACCATTCCTGGAATTGGGCTAGAGTGTGTTTAGGCTGGAGTATGTTTCTTCAAGCCTCCTAACGTATCTCTGTGAACTATCTATCCCCATCGTGAAATCCAACTGTAGAGATTCCAAGCAGAGTTGACTATGTTGTTTGCAATTAAACTCTTCCTTGCTTAGTAATTGGTATCAGAAGTGTTTATGGGCAACAAAACTGTGAGAAAATGGGAATATATAATGTTTGATTAAAATATTGTCATTGAGTTTGAAGGTATTAAAGGAGGAGATGATACTAATCCATACACCCCAGGATGAATTAGTTAACTAACTTATAAACCTGTGATCCCTTGGAGTGAAGTGGAATTTAAACCAAGTGGCTACTTCAGTGGACCATTATGGGAATGCAAGGAATATAAGGAATGTTGAGGTGGGTTATCTGCTTTTACCTATGCTGAGTTACTTCAAGAAGGTACATGACTTACTCATGCATGGAATTTCTACAATTTCCCTAAAAGGAACTCTAATTACTTTACCTACAGAGCTGATATAGTTATCAAACATAGGTTGTTGAACAAATGTAGTTCAGTGGCACTCAAATTATGATCCCTGGATCAGCACATCAGTAACAATCTGGAACTTGGTGGAAAAGTAAATTTTTGGACTTCATTTCAAAGCTACAGAAGCAAAAACTCTAGGAGAGGTAGCTAGCAATTTATGATTCAAAAATCCTTCCAGATGATTTTGATGTACACTAAAGTTTGAAAATACCCCACTACAATCACCTTTTGACCTGAATGACAACACTGGGAAGGATTTAGAAGGAAGGCTTCAGCTACTGTGAATACCCCAGTGGAACTGAGAGCTTCTTTTCCAACATAAGCGTGCTCTCCTGCCATATCTAAGGAAGCTGGTCTAAGCCATCTTGAATGTTCCTCTGAAGTACTCAACTTGCGAGAGGACATCCATTCTCTTCATACCCCATTTCTTTTCTTTCTCATGGACTCCAATCTATGACTAGTGTCAAATCCTAAAACGACTCAGGTCAGACAAGAACTACTTCATACCCAGGAGAATGATAATAAGTAATTTCAAGGTTTTGTTCATTTTTATTGCAGTAAATATGGGGCAAATGTGTGGGAATAGATTTTGAAGATACTCAACTCGGGAAGATGGAACATTACTTTTAGATCAGGCTGAATTTATGAAGGCAGTTATAATTATTAGGAATTTTAGATTTAAAGTGCTGTTGTAACCCCTAGGCAGAATTCTAATCATTTGTTTAAAACGTTAATTAAAATGTACATTCAAAACTGACCTATATTATGTGAGACTGAAATACCAAAGATTTCTTCATGTGATATAGGAAAGGCAATCCAAAGCTTAAGCAGAAAAGGTAACAATGAATTCATTATATGCAAACTTCTCACCTACCTCTTAACTATGCCTAACATTCAGGTTTGCTTTAAAAAAAATCTGGAGGCTTAGGCCTATAATTCTAGCCCTTTGGGAGGCCAAGGTGGAAGGATTCCTTGAGACCAGGAGTTCAAAACCAGTCTGGGAAAAGAGTAAGACCTCCTGAGACGCAGTTTCTACAAAAATATATACAAATAGCTGGGCACGGTAGTGTGTGCCTATAGTCCCAGCTGCTCAGGAGACCCAGGCAAGAGGATCATGAGCTCAGGAGTTCAAGGTTACGGTGAGCTGTGATCAGGCCACTGGACTCTAGCCTGAGCACAAAGCAAGACCATACCTTTAGAAAAAAGAATAAAAATCTCCTTCAGGCTGAGAAGGAAGGTGGACAATGTTACTATCGAATGGTGATACCTGTTAGTATTTTTGGTAATAGTTTTCTGGGATAACAGGCCAGGGAGTGTATGGAAGAGTCAGAGGGATTTTTGCCATAAAGCACTGCAGAAATGGTGTGGTGATTGGAGGGATTTAACACAGGAGAAACCTGTGGCAGAGCCTTCACCTTTGAAGGGATTCCTATAATGGAATCAGCTCTGAAAAATAGCAATAAAAATATACAAATGCTAAAACCTGCTTGAGCCCTGGCATAAAGTACTATGATGTCATGATGGCTGCTCACCAATTCCCAGACTTGAGTGTATTTCCAAAACTTGCAGACAGAGGAAGCCAGGTAAATCTGAAGAAGGACCTTGTCATATCATCACAAGTACATCCCATAAACCTTTCTCCTAGTTTTCTCTGTAAGAATCTTGGTCATTTACCAGGGTAGCTGTGTAGTGGGAAGGGGAAAATAGCCAGATTTTTCAGGGAGTATGGTGTGGAATGTCACTGTGATCTATCTGACAGAATCTTGGACACATGAAAGTTAGGTGACAATTGGATTGGTGGGTCTAATTTGGTTACAATGGCACCTGTAGGTCTGAAAATCCACAGTGTGATTGTTTCCACATTTTCTGTATATCGACATGATGGAAGGTGAGTCTGAAACATTCAACAAGTAGAAAGAAGCAAATTCTCGTCATAACCCATTGCTTCCCCTTCTCATAGCCTTCAACCTATGACTGCATATCTCACCCTCAAAATGAGGGTTCTGATGCAACAAAAGACCAAATATTGAGCTTCTTTTCTTACCCACACTGGTGGAACTGCAGATTAGTTCACTACCAAAGGTTTGAAAGGTATGAGGAAATGTGACAGCAGCTACCAGTTGTCCCCAAATAGTTTTACTTCCCCCTTCTCTCATACAAATCATATCTCCAAATTTTAGCTTGGATAATAGGCATTCAGAACAAAGACTAAATTTTTCTGTCACTTTGCAACTATGTATTTCCATGCGACTGAGCTGTGGCCAATGGGATGTGAATGATAGTAATCAGAGCAATTTCTAGATCTTGTCATTTAAATGATGCGTCTATTCCCTTTCCTCCACTTCATTCTGGCTAAAGTGCAGACCAAGGCACCACTATAAACATGGTGTGGCCATAAGATAAAAGGAATTGAGGCATTGATAGCAACATGATACTAGCTCTAGTCTGCTTATATAAAGATATTCATTTGAGTGAGAAATAAACTTTTATTTTATATATGCCCTTATCATTTTGGATCTCGCTCCAGCAGCCGAATTCGTGTGCTAACAAATATAATCAGTGATTCCTGTAAAATGTCCGTTATAGAACACTTTTCTTTACCTTTTGCAGATGACAGAGGGGTTTTGGAGACTGTCAGCAGATTACTGTAAACTTAATCAAGTGTGGTGATTTTAAATGCGGTTGCAAGTTCACATAATCTCTTTTAGTTGAGTAAATCAACACAGTTCTGACACCCGGTATTCAGCTATTCTAACAAATATATATATTCTTTATCCCAATAAACAGAGAGGACCAGAAGCAGCTTACTTTGACACATACTGTTTCAAGTATATTAACTCTTCCACTCTATGTAATGATTTAGTTTTCAGGAGCTTTGGTCATCTCACCATCCCACAGAACATCACGCTGCTCTGCTACATCAGTGACGTTATGCTGATAGATAGGGATGTAGAAGTAACCAACCTGCTACATGCATCATAAAGGTTCCTGACTGCCAGAGGATGGGAAGTAGACCCAAGAAAAATTTATGGTCCTGTCATCTCAGTGAAAGTTCTAGGGGGTCTAATGAATTGGGGCACACAGATTATTTCTTCCAAAGTTACAAAGTTAGTGATTTCTAGGGGTTGGAAAGTAGGGGTGGGGGGGTCTTGAAGAGCAAACAGCTAACAAGTAAGGGCTTTCATTTCAGGGTGATGACAATATTCTGAAATCAGATAATGGTGATGGTTATACAACTTTGTGAATACACTTATGAAAAGCTACTGAATTTCACACTTTAAAATGGTGAACTTTATGGAATGTTAATTATATCTCAGTGTAAAACATGAGTAGAAAATGCAGTATTTCCTCTCTTGCCTGGTGTGACACCATGTGCTCTTGGCTTTTCTTCTGCCTCTTTGACCATTCTTCACGAGTTACTGGGCAGTTACTCTGGTGCTCATCCCTTAAACCTTAATTTTCTTCAGGTCTTTCCCCTAGGCTTCCTTCTATTTTTTTCTTAAATAATCTCTGCATTAGGAAGAAAAGCAGTCCCTGTTTTGACAAGTTCCAGTACTATTGAAATGCATGAATTTCATATACTACTGTTTAGGTAAATGACATTATCCCTGGTAACATGGTTCCAATGTCAGTTACACAGTATGTTAACTGTGAGTAATTGCATAAATTATAAAATTCACTGCTAGTTCTTCAGTTTGCAAATCTCTACATAAATAACAGATGTGTATCATGATCAGTGACCATCAGCTCCTTCAAAGTCTATTAGCAATCGGTTATGCATGTCTGTTATTCTGTTCATGCACAGACAACAAAGCCTGTAGTGGTGTTGCCTCTTTGTCTCCTAATGTTAAACACATATGGCAGTTTACAAAAACGAGTAACAAAGAAAATTGGCCCATAAAAATTAAAATGCAGGGCGGCACCTGTGACTCAGTGAATGGGGTGCTGGCCCCATATGCCAAGGATGGTGGGTTTGAACCTGGCCCCAGCCAAGCTGCAACAAAAAATAGCCAGGCGTTGTGGTGGGCACCTGTAGTGCCAGCTACTCAGGAGGCTGAGGCAAGAGAATCACCTAAGCCCCGGAGCTGGAGGTTGCTGTGGGCTGTGATGCCACAGCACTCTTCCGACGGTGATAAAGTGAGACTCTGTCTCTAAGCGAAAAGCAAAATTAAAATGCAGTAAAGAAATTAAAAGTGCTAATACTGGAAATGAAATTAAATGTGATTAAGAGATTCCAACATGGAGAAAACAAAGCAAAGACAGGATAAGACCTAGGCCAGCATGAATGGAAGAATGGTGTTGGAAAAGTCAGATGAGTGGACAACAGGGCAGTGCAGCTTCAACACTGTTTGGTTAAAGCTGTACTCAGAACAGAGAACCACTTATCATGGACGTGGAGCATTGACTTCTACTTTGGACTGAGGACGGTAATGAAAACAAAAATCCAATCAGCTTGACTGCACGTAGGCCAAACCCTGAAGTGAGGTGCTGTGATGAAGGAAAACAGTAATTACAAGCGGACCAAAGAGGAACATTTCACTGCTAGGGAAGGCCAATTTCAGTGTTTCAGAAATTGGCATGACTGCAGAATTCCAATTGAATGTACATGGAGTTACAGAAGAAATAGCTGAGCAGAGAATGTCACACTACTACCATTCAGTGACTCTAGACATACATGCAGCCGCTGGAACTTTGTGAAGGCAAATGTATCAATAAAATGAGGAAAGTAGTTGTGACAAGAAGGATGAAGCTGTCTCAGAGGAAGTTAACACCAGCAAAACAAAACAAAACAAAACTCCAAGTTAAAGGAAGTCTTAGAGACATTTCAGAGCATTGACAGTGCAAAATGATAAACTAGTGGAAGCCGAGTCAGACTTATAAAGGAGTCGGATAATTCATCAAGACAGAAAAGATGCTTGCTCTGTATCTGAAGTTGCAGAAGAGATGAAGGCCAAAAGTGTTCAAACTATTTTTGATAAGTCTTTACAAAGAAATAAAATACTTTAATTCTCAATGTTTCCAATGTTTGAAATTTCAGTGCACTAAATAAATACATTAGCTTTATAATCTTTTAACTTCCTCAACAATAAGAGGGTTTTTAATATTTGGCAAGAAAACTTAAAAGGTCTCAGATGAATGGTAAGTTTGCCCTTTGATTATTACGATCACTTTTCAGAGCTTCAGGTTGCAAAGTCATATTTATGGTCCTGCATTATTACACAAAGCCAGAACTGCCTGTATTTATTGTGATGCAAATACAGAAATCTAAATTCAAGCTGGTGTAAGAAAAAAAGGTACTTCATCGGCTTACATCATTGAAATGTTCAGCATTTGGTCCTGCTTCAAGCATGGCTGGATTCAGTGCTGAAATAACATAAAAAGATCTCACTTCTTCTTTATCTTCCTGTACTGGATTCCTTCCCAGGCTGTTGCCTCCAGTGGCTTTAAACCATCACGGTAGCAAGATGGCTTCAACAACTCTAACTTCATGTTTTTGCAGGTTCTAGTCCAATGGGATTGAGTTGAGTAGGCTTTGCCTTTTAAATCAGTAACTTCAGTACCTGTCCTTAGATTCACACGTACCCTTACTAGCTTAGACTGCCACCCCTTACACTCTAATTGCCATGGCCACGAATAGTTGATCTTCTGCTTGATATAGTTTTGGGTCTCATAATCTATCCTTGGGGCCAGATTTGACTCTGGTCAAGCAGTACAAAATACTCAAAAGAAAATCAAGAGAAATGTGCTGGCAAATAATAAATGTCCTTTTGATCACCCATCCATCCACAGGAGAATGGCTCCAAGATCTACCCAGAAATTATAACCTATATTCCCAATTCCTTGTTAGACAATCCCCCTTAGATTTATTGTAAGCACCTTACAATCAATGTGTCTGAAGGTGAACTCTTTTTTTTTTGTCCCCCAGCCCAGCCAAGTCAGTGTCGCAATGTAAGCTATCACTGTGCACCCTGGTTGCTCACTCTAGAAATATGCAAAATAATTTAAATTCTGATTCTCCCTCACCCAAGACTAAAATCAATTGTTGATAAACTCTCATTAATTGCAGCCCTGCCGTCCTGAAATCAACCCGTTTCTCTCCATCCATGGTTCTCTTACCTCATTTCAGTTCCCATCTTTATCATTCCCCTGCATCACAGCAATAACATCTTTCAACTTGATGCCAAGTTATCAGTTTGGGAAATCCAATGACATAAAATTTATCATCTTAACCATTTTAAAGTTCAGTTCACTTATATTACATACATTCATATTGTTGCACAACTGTCACCACCATCCAACTCCAGAACTCTTTTTTCTTGTAAAATTGAAACTCTGTGTAATAATCACCCACTTCTTCTCCCTCCAGCCCCCGGCAATCACCATTCAACCTTTTGTCTGTATGAATTTGACTATTATAAATGGAATCAAACAGTATTTGTCTTGTTGTGATTGGCTGATTTCACTTAGCATATGTTAGGATTCCTTTGTCCTTTAAGGGTGATTCCTTTCCCCCTTAATGCTTAAAGCATTGCATTGTATGTAGGTACCATATTTTGCTTATCCATTCATCTGTGTGTGGATACTTGGGTAGTTTCCGCATGTTAGCAGTTGGAAACAAATGCTATAAACATGGTTGTACAAATATCCCTTTGGGATCCTGCTTTCAATTCTTTTAGGTATATACACAGAACTACACTTGGTGATTATATGATAATTCTATTTTCAATCTTTTGAGGAACTCCCATACTTCTTTGCATAGTGGCTGCTCACCATTTTACATTACCACCTGCAGTGCACAGGATTCCAATTTCTCCACATCCTCACCAGCTTTTGTTATTTTTCTGGGGGGTTGTTTGTTTGCTTTAATACTAGCCATCCTAATGGGTATGAGATGCCAGATAGTAGTTTTTTATCTTTTAAACTCTTTTCATTACTATAGCCAGAATAATTTATAATAAACACATTATTACCATGTAACCACCCTGTTTAAACCCTTCAGAGCTCCTCATTGCCTTCAGGATAGTCTGGCCGCCCTCACGTGTCTTAGGAACCATCCATGATTTCCTCCCAGCCTTACTTTTCTAGTCTTACCTCTCAGCTGCTCCCTTTTCCACCTCTGCCTCTCTAACTCATGCCCCTGATACAGACCCGCACACTCTGCATCAGTCACTCTGAAATTTGTTCAGGTCTGCGGAAATGCTATATTTTTCCTCGTCTCCAATATGATTACTTCTGATAGATGCTCTTGCTTTTTTCATCACTTGAGATGTCAAGATAGATGGCATTTTCTCCAGAAAAAATCTCTTGATAAATTCCTCTGCCAAGCAGCATCAGCACCCCCAGTGAGTGCTTCCAGGGCACTTCATCCTCGCGCTAATGTAGTACTTAATCACACACTCTAATTGTCTGCTTATTTACCACATTTCCTCTATTCCTATGCTGCCCAATATGTGGCTCTTGAATACAAAGATGTTTCTTTTGTGACTAAGGAACTGAATTCTTAATTTTATATAACTGCAATAAATTTTAAGTTAAAAATGATATCTGAATTAATTATTGTAAAAACTTAAAGTATGTTTGGAACAACATGAGTATGTGAGTCTAGGTTTTCAATGGTAAGTTTATGAAATCTAAATACAGATGAAATTAGGCATCTGAATTGAGTTATGCTATAAGTATAAAATATGCTCTGAATTTTGAAGGCTTAGTACAAATAATGTAAAATTTCTCATTAATCACTTTTTAAGTCAAGTTTTTGTTGAATAATATTTTGATATATCAGCTTAAATGATGAAAATTATTTTTGCTTGCAATTCGGTTACTTTTTAATATAGGTGCTAGAAACTTTCAATTACATATGTAGCTTACCGCATATTTCTGTTCAATAGGACTGACTTAGACTATAAGTTCTGCAGAGACATGACTCCCTATCTACTTACTTAAAAAACTTTTATAACATTCACCATATATCACATATTAATCTATGCATTAACTTCTAATTACAAGCATGAACTCTTTTAATCCTTATAAACTTTTGAGTGAAGTACTATCATTATCTAGTTATAACTATGGGGAAATTTGTACAAACAGATTAATTTAAGGTGCTTAAGTTCCCACAGATGATCTTGTGGAGTTAGCCTGTGGAAGGGATACAGAGACATAGTCTCAACAACTTGGTTATACCATTTCTTGGGTGTTTTTTTTTTTATTACTGATGTCTAGATGAATAATTACTACCCAACTTTTCCAATAACAATAGTAATTAATCAATTCACCTTTTAAAATTAATCACTATTTATTCAATAAGTATTAATTGACGTGTTAGCATCAGGAACTTTGTTCAATGATAAAGAACCAATAGAACAAAACAAATGCTTTACACTTACAGAAATTGTTTCTGATGGTGGTGACAACTATATACTGCAGTAATGTAACACAATATTGTATTATATAATACAACAGATGAAATTCAAATACACTATTTGAGAACACATAAGGGAGCCCCTATCTCAACCTACAGATGAGTGACGTGAGGGAAAGAGTGAGTGAACATCCTCAAGGGAGAGCGGGAGTAAGCTAAAAGTGGGCAAGTAGACATGGAGAGGTTGGTGAAGCAGACACTCAACCAGGGTGAAGATAAGCAGAGTTTAGGAATAGCTTGGTGTTGGTCAGGGAAGAGATTTAAGGCAACGAATAACAAGTTCAGATTTACCTACGTAGAAAATCCCTTTGGATGAAATTAAAGAAGAGATTGGAGGGAAGTAATTATGACTTAAAGCAGGGAAACAAGTAATAACAGGCTGTTGCTGCAGTCCTGAGCACAGGTGATAGCCATTTACGCTGCAGTGGGGGGAAGTGGTAAAGAAATAAATATACTCTAGAGATATTTAAGGGACTGAAGAGACCCCACTTGAAACTTGGTTGGAAGAAGGATGAGGTTTGTTGCAGATGCTGCAAATTACTTAATATTTATTTTCACTTTTATTTTTTTCTGCTAAAGAAACCCTCATTTTTTTGAGGGGCCAAATGGCCTATCTTGAGCCAATGGATCTTATTTGGAATGATCTAGTCATAACACTCTAAATCTTCCTTGTAGCTGGGGTGGTCATCTGGCTTATTCTGACAAATGAGTTCCAGAGAAAAGTTTGCTGGGAGGTTCTTCCGGGAAAGTTGTTTCCTGTTACAAGAGACTCACACGCCTGCGACTGCTGCTGCCTTCTTGTTTTGCTTGGAAAGTGATGCGGCTCTGACTCAATTCCATCAGAGAACAGCCTGTAAATTGTGGAAATATTGCTGGATATTTTTAAGTTGTCGAATCAACCCCAAAGCCACCTACCTTGAAACTGTGATGTTAGAGAAAGAAAATAATATCATTTAAACTACTGTAAATTGAGTCATCTTTAACTTTTAGCTAGACACATGCCTATTAGATATTGGGTAGAATGAGAGTTGTCAAGAGTTTTCTCTAGTTTCTGACTTAAGTAACTGGGTGAATGGTGTAGGGAAGCCTGAGAATGCAGATTACAGATTGTTTATGCTAAGATTGAGAGCATGCAGCATACATCCAGGGGACAGGAGACCATTTGATATTTATGTTCAACATCTAAGAGAGAGGACTGGACTGAAGACACAGATCTGGGAATCATTTACACATTTAGTATTGATTTGTGTAGAGAGCTAAAGACACAATTAAAGAAAAATACACTGCATATGAAATCATTCCCTCTGAGTACAAATACACATGTAATTACCAGCCTCACCTCAAGATATGTAGAGCTGAGAAGTTATCTGGCTGCCTAACATAAATATAGAATATGATATCATTTGAATGTAAGCTGAAAGCAGGTAAGAAGGAAATCCAGTGCCGGTGTCTGAGTTTTGGTTCTCTAAAAGTAGACCCTGATACAAAAAATTCAAGTAGTTATTTGGGAAGTTATCCCAGGAAATGTAGGTAGGGGTTGGGGAAGTGATAAAGGAAAATGAAGGAAGTTAATAAAGGATGTGTTACTGGGCAATTACTGCTGAGTAACTGGAACTTCATACTACTGGAGAAATCATGGAGTCATTGGGACACACGTGCCTCGGAGTTATCCTACCAAGTGGGAGAGAGCTGGGGTGTATACAGACTGATTTCGGTCAGTTATTGCTGAAGGCTGTTCCTTTCCATGTGGGCAGAACAGGCTCCACAAGGAGATGCTGGTGCTAGCAGAAAGTCTGCCTCATGTGCACTGTCATGGGAAGGTCCAAGAGGCCATGGATGAGGCATCAACGGCATCTAAGAAGGAGCATAATCAAAGCCAAGAAGGCTATATGCTAAAAATGATGGGATCCCCAGAGCAGGGTAAGAAGTGAAAGAGGAGAGGAGACAGAATCAGATGAGAGAGTTTTCTGAGCTAAACAGTGTTTGCAGTAATGTAGGAGAATTACAGTAGCCTTGAACACTAGCTGGAAGAGATTGTTATTAGGTTGTTTTAAAAGTTTCATCTGTTTTAATGTCATGTGTTTTTGTAGCTCCATATCTCAATAAATATTTATTTTACTATGTTGTGGTATATACTGATCAATGGAGAATTTTGTACTCTATACATTGATGCTGTTCATTTTTTTTCTACTTTTAATTTTTTATTCTTTTCAGCCTATTACGATATGATGTCATTAAGCGATTTTCGGCCAATTTTTCTCT
>CAUYPK010069378.1:0-38354 GCA_963574355.1 Loris lydekkerianus | reverse complement strand
TTTATCTTTATGCTTCTTGCCTCATCATCACAGGTGGCTGCCGTATTTCAGGCCTTTTCATGCTTGTAGTTAGGAGGAAAATCAAAGAGACAAGGGCTAGCCAGCTAAGGCTCTTCCAGTTTTAATTAGAAAGTAAATTCTAGAAAAAAAAAAAAAAAAAAGTAAGTAAATTCTTTTCCAGACCGCTCAATCAGAAGATGTCTTTCTACCATTGGTCAGAACTGCATCACATGATAATGTCTAGACCTATCACTGTCCTAAGGATGAATCCTGACTTAGATCAAATATTGTTTAGCCCTTGGAGCTTCAATAATGTCTATCTCTCTCTCAAATGGATTTTGTTATCAGGAAGAGTCTTTATGGAGTCTGCCACATTTATACTGTCAAATATCAAAGAGTAACTGAAAACTAAACTTTAAAATTGAACATTTATTGGTTTTTGAAAAGATAAATGTTAGAAGTAACCTAACTATTACAATTTATTATATGTCTGGTTCTAATCAGTATGTTTATAAGAAATCTTAAAACTTTTATGTGCTGATTGTTTGTGTAAATATCCCACTATTACCAACTTGACAAAAAGACCAGCTGATATATGCAGATTAGTGGAATTAATCCCAGTGCCCATTACCAGCACCAGCAACCATCAGCCCATGACCACTCCTGACTCCTCCACCAACACCATCCTTCTGTGTTATTTTAAAACAGATCACAGACATCACTTCATTTGTAAATATCCTGAAGATCTTTGCTTAACCACAATACCATTATCATACCTTAAGAGAAAATAACAAAATGATATTGAGGAATTATTGAAAAATTTTTGAGGTATGATAGTGGTAGTATGGTTATGTTTTCCTTTTTAAAAAAATCTTTGAGGGCGGCACCTGTGGCTCAGTGAGTAGGGTGCTGGCCCCATATACCAAGAGTGGTGGGTTCAAACCCAGTCCCGGCCAAACTGCAACCAACAAAAAGGTGGTGGGTGCCGTGCCTGTAGTCCCAGCTACTCGGGAGGCTGAGGCAAGAGAATCACCTAAGCCCAAGAGCTGGAGGTTGCTGTGAGCTATGATGCTACAGCACTCTACCGAGGGCAATAAAATGAGACTCTGTCTCTAAAATAAATAAATAAAAATAAAAATCAGGTCTTTAAAAAAAAATCTTTGACAGACACATATAAGCATTTTGAGGTGAAATTATACATCTGATACTTTAAAATTGTCCTTTTATTAAGAAGTGGTGAGAGCTAGATGAAATAAGAATAGCATTGAGCTGTTGAAGCAGGAAGACTGACACATGAGGAGTCATAGTATATGTTGCTATCTTGATATTTGAGAATTTTTGTAATAAAAGCTTGAGAAAAGGCTTGACACCAATAGCTCAGTGGTTAGGGCATCGGCCGCATACTCCAACGTAGGTGGGTTCGAACCCAACCCAGGCCTGCTAAATAATAATGACAACAATAAAAAATAGCCGGGCATTGTGGCGGCACCTGCAGTCCCAGCTACTTGGGAGTCTGAAGCAAGAGAATTGCTTAAGCCCAAGAGTTAGAGGTTGCTGTGAGCTGTGATGGCACAGCACTGTACCAAGGGCGACATAGTAAGACTGTCTCAAAAAAAAAAAAAACTTGTGAAAGAAGCCTTTAATATCAAATATCCACTTAGTTTTAACTGTTTCATAAAATTCTATAGTTTTCATCTTTCAGAATCCAAGTAAGGTTTATGCCTTACTGAAATCAGTTAGTAGGTCTTTTTGAGTCTCTTATCCTGGAGATTCATGCTGTCCTTTTAAGTCAGTTAATTATTGTGGAGTTTTTTCCACTGTCTGGATTTTGCTTGTTGTGTCTTCATGATATAATGTAACCTGTTCCTCTCTCTCCTATGTTTCCTGTATATAGAAAGATCCAGGGAAGGAGTCTGGCTTAGATGTTGGAGCCCGAGAGAGTGAGGGGCCTCTACATGGGAGGCCCTTCAGGGGAGGGTGGGCGATACAGGGTGCCTGGTCTAAATAAGGTGAGAAAGGGTCTGCATGGAGATTTATGACACACGGGGATTAGTCAGATTCAGTAAATTTACTGGGGTACTGGGGGCCCAGTTTCTCACAGAGAGGTCAGTTACAAATAAGAAAAGGGGAGGAAACTAGAATGTACTATGGGATTGGAGTTAGAGGTTATCAGTGTGAACTCATGGTTTTCAAAAAAGAGATATAGAAATAAAAACAGAGGTAAGTGTAAATATGTGTAAACATGCACATGAATATATATTCCTATGCTCTGACCACGGAAGGGGTCTAGAAACAGCAGCATAGTAAGAGTTAGTCACAGCTTCAGAGCTGGAGTCCAGACCCTAGTCTCTGCTTTTTTTTTTAAGGCTAGTCAAGTGAAACAGCAGGAGTGGAGAAGGAACAAAGGAATCTGTACTAGTTGTGATCAGTTAGTTGTAAAACACCACAGCACCTCAACCCACCCAGACCCTGGTTTCTAAATGTTGAGCTCACCTGAAAGGAACCGGAGCTCCTTGGAAAAATCACTGATGCAGAGCTGGGTCAGGACAAGGACAAGAATAAGGTGACCCTGGAACATCCTGCTGTGCCAGAAAGAAACATTCAAAGAATGATGGGAACATGTCGAGAGAACACCAGCCGTCATGGCGTCAGCCCCCCAGAGGCCAGGTGGGCCACTGCTCCTGGCCAGCAACATAGCAGCTCTTCCGGCCGTTCCTCAGGCCTGTTCCCTGGGGTCACCTCCTTGGTCAGTTCCTGCCACAGAAAGCCTTATCTCAAGCTCCCCTCTCAGGTCTAGCCCTGGATGAGATGAAGGCTCAGAAGGCCCTAGAAAGCAGCCTTGGGGAACAAAATTACTCCCCCGTGGTTGGAGAACAAGGACTCCAGTGCTGGTGGCAAGGAGAGTGGTGAGAACCCTTAGTGTGCCAAAGCTTTACGAAGACTCCCTTGCAAAGGAGGAGATGCATGGGATGCAATAGTTCTAGCACTGGAAAGGTTTGGGGCAACCGTAATTATGTGGCTTGTGGAGTTGGTTGGCTCTGTCAACAGCATTAGTAGCTTTGCAAGGAGAAAATGAGATGCTACCAAGTCAGGGCAAGCTGTGAAACCCTGAGGGCCTTTACCCTCCTCTCCCACAGCCAATGGGCAGGCCGTGCTGAGGGCAAGTCCAGGTTCTGATCCAAAGAGCCCGGCAGGTGCAGCCACAGAGGGATGGAGCACACACAGCTAGCGCTTCTCCCTTGCCAGTCTCCCGCTGACAGGGAGAGCGGGCCTTGGGATAGGGGCAGTGGGGACCTTAAGTCCCCTTGCTGGCAGAGGAGCATTGCCTCCTTATTAAAAGGCTTCACTTGAGGCTGATGCTCTGCCATTTTTTGTATTATGGGGATAAAATATACATAACATAAAATTTACCATTTTACACAATTTTAGGGGTGTCATTCAGGGGAATTAAGTTAATTCATGTTGTGCAGCACCATCTGTCTCCAGAACTTTTTCATCCTCCCAGACTGAAACTCTGTTCTCAGGGGAGAGTTACTCCTCTTTGTCCCAGAGCAACGAAAATCACTGTTGTATTTGCTTCATGATATTTTGCTTATTTTCTTTAAGATCCATCCCTATCTTCTCTGCAGATTATTGACTAGGGTCGGGTCTCAGCAAACCTGTGTGAGGAAGCAAAGTCCCTGCTGTAGGAGGCAGTCACTTACCCAGCTGGGGACAGCAGCCTGCTGGTACATAAGTACTAACCAGGCCTGACCCTGCTTAGCTTCTGAGATCAGAAGCAATCAGGATTGGGCACAGTGTCTCATGCCTGTAATCCTAGCACTCTTGGAAGCTGAGGCGGATAGATTGCCTGAGCTCAGGAGTTACAGACCAGCCTGAGCCAAAGCAAGACCCCCCCCGTTTCTAAAAAATAGCCAGGCATAGTGGTAGGTACCTGTAGTCCCAGCTTACTCGGGAAGGTGAGGCAAGAGGATCACTTGAGCCCAAGAATTTGAGGTGGTTGTGAGTATGACATCACAGCAAAGTGAGACTGTCTCAAAATGCAGAAAAACCAACCCAGAAGCGATCAGGTGTGTTCAGGGTGATATGGCCATAGACACTGCTAGTACATTCTGCCAGGAGCCAGGGGAGCACATGGGAGGGGCGAGGGAATGCTGCACTGAACAGCACAGAATATGAGACTGGATCACAAAATCGAGGTTTAGTGTCATGTAAGATTACCAGGAACTGGTCCTAACTGTACAGCTGGGATGATTCCTTGAAGCTTGGACCCAACAGAGGCCACATAACATAGTGGACAGTGGGCAGTTCAACATAGTAGCCGCAGTCAGTCAGAAGCAAAGCTACATGCTGGGTGAAACACAGCTAGTGGCTCGTGTTAAAATGAAAAGATTTTGGATACGCTGAATTAAATAAAATACACTATTCCAATTTATTTCATCTGTTGCTTTTCAATTTTTATGGGGGCTACTAGAAAAAGTTAAAAGTACCTCTGTGGGGCGGCACCTGTGGCTCAAAGAGTAGGGCGCCAGCCCCATATACCGGGGATGGTGGATTCAAGCCTGGCCCCAGCCAAAAAAGAAAAAAAAAGTAACTTTGTGGTTCATATTCTATTTCTATTGGACAGTGCGGCCCTACTGGGATGAGGATGGCAGTGCCTGAGCCAAATCTCCAGGAGAGTCCCAAGACGCAGAGAAGCAGGCCTGTCAGCATGAATTCACTGTGGGAGGCCGGAACACCCCCCACTCAGTCCTTCTGGAGAGCCTAAAAGATGCTTCCTTTACTGAAGCAATTCAAATGCCTTGGAGTTGGACACTGGTGGACCTAAGTGGTGGCTATCTTTTGTCAGCCAGAGTTGGTGATGGAAGATGTTACCCAGGACTGGGCCTTGGTGTCAGTGGGAATGACAGGACTCCACCATGGCAGAGGTGAGGTGGTGACGCTGGAGCGGGGGAGGCAGGGTTAATGTAATTGTCATGTTGGGTAGTAATGCGGAGTGGCTGGGATCCAGGCTGAGACCCAGGCATTCCTGGGAGTAGAACAGATAGGCTGTCAATGGCAATGCTGTTTATATAGGCACAAAAGACCAAAGCAGATGCCTGGAGGGCTGGTACTGGCACCGTAATGGAAAACCATGAATTGTTTCCAGGTCTAACCCACTCCTCACATGCATCAGGGATCCCCTTCAGTCTTTCCCTGAGGGTCCTATATCTCTTTAGCAGAGAAGCTGTGAACCAGGGAAAGGAGACCACCAGCTCACCCAGGGCCTTTCAGGGGAGGCTGGATACAGGGTGCTCTGGTGGGGATGCCCAGAGGCCAGCTGATTGTGAAGGACTGGTAGAAGCTGTTCTCACACTAGGCCTGAGACCCTGCAGAGCCACCTTGTGGTCATTTTCTTGATTCCTGATGGCACAATGACGATGGACATACCACCCACAGACTCCTCACCTGGCCTTTCTGGCATGTGGACTGGGGGCCACATTTATAGGAGAGGCCAAGCCACTACAAACACCAGATGGGTCACAGCAGGGGTCTGGAGACTTCTATAACCTCCACCACCTGTAGATTTCATTGCAGCTGCTGCACCAGAGGCATTGACAGCCTCCAGCACATGGTGCAAGGCTTCTCATCTGGTAGATGTGTTCTTTTTAATTCCCATCAGAAGAAAAGATTAAAAACAGCTTAAAGTCATATGGGAAGGATAGTGGTGCACATTCATGGTTTCGTCCCAGCTCTCTCCTGCCCTCAGTCACCAGGTAGGGGCTCAGACCCTGAAGGGTTCAAGGTCTGGGTCATCCCGGCCATGTAGACACTGCAGTGCTGGCTGAGGGTGAAGCAAATCTGGAATGGGTGGTGGTGGGAGGGAGATTAGGACATCAGTTAGGAAGACCTGTTGTAGCCACAGGAACTGTAGCCGGTTTCATTAACCCTCCCAGGTTAGGTCTTTTGAAGAGATTGTGACTGGCACTACCTGGAATACTAGTTGGTGGCAGGTTCAACTTCATGAGGGCAAAAGGATGTCTGAGTGGTGCCGGGGATAAGGTAGGGGATTGGATCGGCCTGCTCTTGGTCTCACTCTAATTCTAGCCATAGCTGTGGAAATCATTCTGTGTGGACTTCACAGTCATGGATTCCTTCCCACACATCAAACCAGCTTCTGTTCTCTGCCCTGCTCTGATACTGTGATTAGTGCACTACCCCTCTTGGTACACACATCTTCTTAGGGTAGCCCTGAACTAATAGGGTGTGGGAGCCAATGGATAAATGCTTCTCCCTGTTGACCCCAAAAACAATTCTGAGAGGCATTCTGGACTTCAAGACCTCAGAAGGTCTTAACAGAATCAAACCCAGTGGGTGGACCACTTACCCCTGTGGTCACTAAGTCGATAACCTCTGCACCTCCCTGTGTTGGCATTTTCTCCTTCCCTGGGATAATTTTCAACATAAGTCCCTGCACCCAGGTCCTAGAATCAGGCTCTACTTTCTTTCTCTTTCTTCCCTGCTTTCCCTCCCTCCTTTCCTTCCTTCCTCCCTTCTATTTCTCTGTTGCCCAGGCTAGAGTGCAGTGCTGCAGTCACAGCCTCTCTGCAGCCTCGAATTCATAGGCTCAAATAGTCCTCCTGCCTCAGCCTCCTGAGTAGCTGGAACTAGAGGAGCCGACCACCATAACCAGCCAATTTTGTTTTGTTATTTCTTTGTTTTTTCAATTATTTTTATAGAGATGGGGTTTTACTATATCATACAAACTGGTCTCAAACTCCAGGGCTCAAACATTACCCTCTCCTCGGCCTTTCAAAGTGCTGGGATTACAGGGGCATCAGCCACTGCATCCAGCTCAGGCTCTGCTTTAAAAAAGCTCAGGGCCAGGCACTGTGGCTCATGCCTGTAATCCTAGAACTCTGGGAGGCGAGGCAGATAGATTGCCTGAGCTCAGGAGTTTAGAGTTCAAGACCAGCCTGAGCAAGAGGGAGACCTCATCTCTACTAAAAATAGAAAAACTAACTGGGCATTGTGGTGGCCACCTGTGGCCTCACCTCCTTGGAAGGCTGAGCCAAGAGGATCTCTTAAACCCAAGAGTTTGAGTTTGCTGTGAGCTGTGATGCTACAACACTCTACTAAGGGTAACAGAATGAGACTCTGTCTCAAAAAAATAAAAAATAAATAAAAGAGAGCTCAAGTTAAGACAGATAACAAAACCATTGGTGGTCAAGTCACCAAGTTCATGCTGTCAAAGGCTTAAAGGTTTCTAAGAACAGCTGCCAATTGTCATGTCTCGGGCTAGGTGCCGTTCCACTTTGAATAGTGTTCGTGAGTTCTCCTTATGTGCCTGGGGTCCTGTTCTAAGCCCTTTATATTCATTACCTGAGTTCATCTCACAGCAGCTCTGTGATGTGAGTATTGTTTTCTTCCTTCCGTTGCCCTCCCTCTCACACTGAATAAGGACACTGAAGCCCAGAGAGGTTCAGTAACTTATCCAAAGTTACACAGCACATGACTGGGCCTACTAGATTTGGTTCTGTCTGACTCCAGAGCCCCCAGACTCTCAGCCTCTTTAATATATCAATTTCCCCAAATAAAAATACCAGCAGAGAAAGGGGGGGCTTATGCTAATGAGTGCTGCTTTATGGCAGCATGATCCTTAAACTCATCCAGACCTGGGAGAGCAGGGTCCCTTCCCAGCCTGCAGAGGCATTCCCAGGGGCTTCCAGTGTTCTTTGCCAGGATTTCACTCCTAGTTCAACACTTCCCAAGCTGTGGGTGACCTTGTAAAATGACATCTGAGTCTAAATTTCCTTAATTGTAAAAACAAATTAATAACATTGGCCTTATAGGATGTTACCATACAGTTAGTGTCTAATTAATGACAGCTATAGATTTTCTAGTCAGAGATTCATTGTTAGGAACATTTAAGACTGAGTTTCAGGCAATCCCCAAAAGAAGAACAAAGCAGAAATGTTTTGGTCAAGTTGTTTTGTTTCTCTAGAAGCCTAAAAATGACCTGTGTTGGAATTTACTTTCAACTTCAAACCAGAAATCATTTTGGCCCCTGGAGCGAGTTGAATTGTGGTGCCCGAAAAAGATCCATGTCCCAACTCCTGGAACTCACGAATATGATCTTATTTGGGAAAAGGGTCTTTGCAGATGTAATCCCATGAAAGTTCTTGAGATGAGATCATCCTGGATTATCTGGTTGGGCCCTAAACCCAATGACAAGCATCTTATAAGAGACGGGCAGCAGAAGAGGGAAAGACGGCCACGTGAAGACAGAAGCTCGGGTTGGAGTGAAGGAGCCACAGTCCCAGAGGCCCCCAGGGCCAGAGGGCCAGGCTCCCCTCGAGGCTTCAGAGGAAGCTACTGACACCTGGATTTTGGACTTCTGGCTTCCAGAGTATGAGAAAATAAATTTCTGTTGTTTTCAGCTGCCGGTTTACGGTAATTTATCACAGTGGTCTAGGTAACCAGTGCTTTCTCCCCTCTTCCAACCATCTCTGGGCAGTTCTCTCCACAGATGCTGTTTGGGAAATGAAGCCACCCCTTTGACATTAGCTAAATCTTGGGGACTGAGAAAGACCATCAATATCAACATTGTGGCAGCCTTACGCAGACTGAGAGCAAATGGAAATAGCGGATAAAAAAGGTCCTGGAGTCGTCGTCACGTTCTCTGCTCCTGGCAGCCTCAGGCATTGCTGTCTTCAGACACATTTTCAAGGTCATCTATTTTTGTTTTAGAATTTAGACATGGATTTTGCTTTGTGCTTTTGCTTTTGAACCCATGGTGGGCTTACAGGTGTCATTCGTGGGGAAGAAGAAATCTGAAAAATGGTCATTGTAATACCTCTGAGAGACACTTATGAAGAGGATAGTAGTCTGACAATTATTCTTATAAAAATAATGAGGGAATGGGGAGAATGCTCCATACCTAAAAATAGCAAAAGCAATTCAAATCCATTACCATTGGAGTCTCAAGGGACCAAACTGCTATCTACTGACAGGATTGGATATATACCCAAACGGGCCAGAGAAAAATATCTAAACATGAAAAATGGGGATTCACTTTAGGTAACCAGGTTAGACAATTTTTTTAAAAAAGGTTTGGGTTTGGTTTTTTTCTTCATGTAAATCACCTTCATAAAAAGCATCTTACCCTGAGATGTAGATTTTCTTTATATTTCACAAGACGAGTTCAGAATAAACACATTCAGTTTTACAATCATTACAGGCTTCTGAAACATAAAAGCAAAAATAATCCAATAAACTTAAGATATATGTCCAGAGAGGCTCGTTAAAAAGTCCTATTTCTCAGGACGGCACCCATAGCTCAGTGGGTAGGGCACTGGCCACATGCACCAGGGCTGGTGAGTTCGAACCCAGCCCAGGCCTGCTAAAACAAAAAAATAGCCAGGCATTACAGGTGGTGGGCACCTATAATCCCAGCTACTCAGGAGGCTGAGCCCAGGAGTTTGAGGTTGCTGTGAGCTGCGACGCCACAGCACTCTACCAAGAGTGACATGGTAAGACTCTGTCTCAAAAAACAAAAAAATCCTATTCTAGTAGGTAGGTAGCCTGACAGAACCAAGTACTTACTGGCTTTCCCTGAACTATGTTAAACAATTTATTCTTGAAAATGTTTGAGCTGGGCATGATGGCTCACACCTGTAATCTCAGCACTTTGGGAGGCTGAGGCAGGAGAATCACTTAAGGCAGGTAGATCAAGACCAGCCTAGATAATCGAGACCCCAGTCTCAGAAAAACAGAAAAATTGGCCAGGCATAGTGGAGCATGCTTGTAATCCCAGCAACTCAGGAGGTTGAGGTGGGATCACAAGGATGACTTGAGCCCAGGACTTTGATGTTTTAGTGAAGCATGATTATGACACTGCACCCTAGCCTGGGTGACAGAGCAAGACCCCGTCTCAAAAAAAAGTGTTTGAGTAGTGAGCAGTGACTCTGCACCCTCCTCTCCAGACTTTTTTTTTTTTTTTTTTTTTAATGACATGGGCCTAGAACATCCTCCCCCCTTCCCTGGTCCTCCATCCCTGATGGGATTTCTCAGAAACTGTGGAAATGGGGGCTGCCAGTTTCCTGGGATATTCCTGGGATCCCCATTTACTCCATTCCTGGGCTCCTAAAGCTCTTAAGCACAGTGACATCTCAGGGACCTCTCATCCCATTTCAACAGCATCCCTTACCCCAAGCTGTGGCTCACCTTGTTCTGTTGGTGCCACCTCCAGGAACACAGGGGTGGCATAATGTATCTCCTGGGACTCTCCAGCCTCTGAGCAAGAGAAAAGGAATAGGAGTTATTGGGCCAATTATCTGAACCTCTGACCCCATGAGGGCAGTGCCACAGAGACTCTGGACTCCGCAGAGTACCCTTACCATCTTGGGCTATGGAAACACACGGCCCTGGTTCCACATCTGGCACAGATTCCTCATCTGTAAACGGGAATGACGTAAATCCAGAGTTAGCAGTGTTTGTGTTAGGGCAGGTAAAGTGCTTAGCACCAGGCCTGGAACGGGGCTGGTACTCGGCGTTGGCTGCAATTGTTCACATTGTCTGCCAAGGCTCTGAATCTCATTTACTGTAAGGCAGGGTATGATGCCTGCTTTGAGAGGCAATCTTGAAAGACTTTGGATCACAGTGGGGATTATTCCGAACCCACGTCAAAAAACCACCAAGACTTTTGTTCTTCTGCTGCAGGAGATAGCTCGGGGGGATCTGACCGGAGATCACAAGGTTGTCTTAGCCCAAGACAGGACTAATCCGGCAGAGGTCCCAAGATCCTTATAGCTGAAGATAAGATGAACCCAGGCAGAGGATTTGAGATTGTTTTAGCCTAAAATGGGATTATGAGATCAATTAGAACCTTTAAAAACTCTGTGCTTCTGTTCAAAAGGGGGGCACAGGTGTTTTTTTGAGACAGGAGTCTGCCAGCCTCCCCATTTGCTGGCAAATTAATAAACTTCTCTTTCCTTCTCCTCAGAAACAAATCTAAACAACAAGACATGTTGTCAAGTGAAAAAAATCAAGGCATCGAATGGCTGTGATAGGCCACCATTGCTACCATTTGTTTAGCATACACACAGAATATCTGGAAAGGGATTGACAAAACGGGTTGTGAGGTACCAGGAATGAGAGGGAGATGTTCAACCCTGTTCCTTTGTTCAATTAATTTTTTTTTATAATTTTTTTTTTTTTTTTTTTTTTAGAGACAGAGTCTTTCAGCTCACAGCAACCTTCAGTTCTTGGGCTTAGGTAATTCTCTTGCCTCAGCCTCCCAAGTAGCTGGGACTACAGGTGCCCACCACAATGCCCAGCTTTTTTTTGTTGCAGTTTGGCCGAGACTGGGTTTGAACCCGCCCTACTCACTGAGGCACAGGCGCTGCCTCTTTGTTCAATGTTTTACCCATATGTCTGTGCCACCTTAAAAAAAATTTAAAAAGGCAAAAACCTAAAACTACCTAAAATACCCGACAAAGTTCTTTTATTATTATTGTTTTTTTTTTTTGTTTTTTTTTTTTTGAGACAGATTCTCACTATGTCACCCTCAGTAGAGTGCTGTGGTGTCACAGCTCACAGCAACCTCAAACTCTTGGGCTTAAGAGATTCTCTTGCCTCAGCCTCCCAAGTAGCTGGGACTACAGGCATCCTCCACAATGCCTGGCTATTTTCTTGTTGCAGTTGTCATTGTTGTTTTTAGCTGGCCCTGTCCATATTTGAACCTGCCAGCCTCAGTGCATGTGGCTGGTGCCATAACCACTGTGCTACAAGCACCGAGCCCAAAGTTCTCTTTCTTACCTGTTTTATTTATGCTGATATTTGCATAAATCCTAACTTCCATGCGTGTGGCTCCACAGTCCTTGGGGGCGTTACCTCGCACAGCTTTTCCTACATAAATTGGTACAGAAGCATTAAATTAAACCAATGAAAGGCGACGGCTGTGATTCGAAGGAGTAGGGCACCAGCCCCATGTGCCGGAGGTGGCAGATTCAAACACAGCCTTGGCCAAAAACTGAAAAAAAAAAAATAAATAAATAAATAATAAATTAAACCAATTCAGCCATATATTTTTGTTGATGGTGGTGGTGGTCTCTTCTGCAAAGGAGCAAAATTCCCCCAAATCTCGGAAAGAAAGAGTGACTTGCTCCAATGGCCCAGAATATTTTCTAACAAAGGAAAACCATGGGCTCAACAAGGAATCTAAAGCACCCACTTCTCCAAGCCAGGAGCTGTTCCAACCTATTTTCCCAACTTTATGAGGATCGTGCTTTGCCTTTCAGATTATGCTTTACAACACTTTTTTTTTTTTTTTTTTTGAGACAGAGTTCCACTCTGTTGCCCTTGGTAGAGTGCTGTGGCGTCACAGCTCACAGCAACCTCCAGCTCTTGGGCTTAGGCAATTCTCTTGCCTCAGCCTCCCAAGTGGCTGGGACTACAGGTGCCCACCACAATGCCCAGCTATTTTTTTGTTGCAGTTTGGCTGGGGCCAGGTTCGAACCTGCCACCCTTGGTATATGGGGCCAGTGCCCTACTCACTGAGCCATAGGCACCGCCCTCCAACACATTTTCTTTCTTCCCTGAAGAAAACAGTTGGAACAGTCTTGAAGAAGCATACCTTCAAATTACAGTAAATAACCCAACTGTACTTTGTTTTAGCTCTGGCCAATAATCAAGAATATTAATGCCACTTTTGCAAGATCTGGGTTTTTTGAAGGAAGGGGAGAGATACTTTTCCCGTGTATGAGGTGTGTAAATTGTGACATCTCTGATTTGTGTCAGCTGAGTCCCCCCCTCTGAGTTTTGGCTCTCTAGATATGGAGGGGATGGCAGGGGCCCACACTTATTATCTTGTTCTCTTGTCAGTATCAGAGCATCTCCATGACCCCATATCACAGGCCAGATCACTGAGGCTCAGGGGCCTGCCCAACACCCCTTGGCTCTCCCGTGGGTGTCAGTGCCAAGATATAGTCTTTTGTGGAAACCTTAAAATTCTTCCACAATGTATGCCAAATAAAAAAGCCACTTTGAAATCATAACATCAGGTGGTCAGAAGATATAAAGAGTGAAAAGTGGTAACAGAGGCTTCTAAGGAAATAGTTTTTTGCTGAATTTGGCACTTAAGGTGGGGAAGAAAGGAACGATGCTCTTGTTTGTCTTTGTGTGATGAGCGTCCTCCCCAGTACCACATCCAGCAAGGCTGCTGCATAGTACAAGGCAGAGTGCTTGGCTTTGAGGAGTTTGCAGTCAGGATAAGCTATGCAATGTGCAGGGCCCAGGGCAAACATTTGTTTGCAAGTTCTTTTTTTTTTTTTTTTTGAGATAGTCTCACTATGTCACCCTCAGTAGAGTACTGTAGCGTCACAGCTCATAGCAACCTCAAAGTCTTGGGCTTCAGTGATTCTCTTGCCTCAGCCTCCCAAGTAGTGGGACTACAGGCACCCGCCTTAACACCCAACTGTTTTTTTGTTGTAGTTGTCATTATTGTTTAGCTGGCCCAGGCCAAGTTCAAACCCGCCAGCCTGGGTATATGTGGCTGGCGCTGTAAACACTGTGCTACAGGTGCTGAGCCTGTTTGCAAGTTCTTTTGTTGTAGTTGTTGTTGTGGGGCCAGGTTTGAACCTGTCATCCTTGGGATATAGGGCCGGTGCCCTACTCACTGAGCCACAGGCGCCACCCTGTTTGCAAGTTCTTAAACTTATAAGCAAGCAAATCTTCCACAAAGAGTCATACAAACAAGAGAAAAGGGCCTCTCATTAAAACATAGTAATATTTGTACTCCTGGTTGAGCATGGTGGCTCATGCCTGTAATTCTAGCACTCTGGGAGACCAAGGTGGGAGGATCACTTGAAGTTAGGAGTTAGAGACCAGCCTGAGCAAGAGCGAGCTCGGGTCTTTACTAAAAATGAAAAAAGTAGCTGGGTGCTGTGGCAAGTGCCTGTAGTCCCAGCTACTTGAGAGGCGGAAGCAAGAGGATCTCTTGAGTCCAGGAGTTTGAGTTTGCTGTGAGCTGTGATGATTCCACAGTACTCCACCCAGGGCAATAGAGTGAGACTCTGTCTCAAAAAAACACAAACAAACCAATTTTTAGATAGTGACAGCAGAACGTTAAACCAGACATGGAGCCCTCCTTCATGCCCATGAAGCTAGTTCTGCTCGCAATCTAATTCAGAAAAGGCTTTCACCAGAGAAATGAGAACTGTAACTGTGAACTGTTCGGGAAGTCTGTTTGGTTTATCCTTCCCTTTCTCATCTTTCTCTCCTATTTCCCCCATTTCATTTCTGATCCACCTTGTCCCTTCCTCCTCACCCTCTGCCCTGCTGTCTGTATCCAAAACCCACAGGAAAGCAATGGCAAAGCGCCTGGAGAACTTACTTGCTTTGTATTTGGATAGTATCCAAAAAGCCAGGATGAGGGCTATCACCATTAGCCCCAATAATAGCCCCGGGAGCAGTAGCTGCAAGCAGAGAGGACAGCCATCCTCACCTGGAAGACAGCATTCATCGGTGACCACAGTGCTTTCTTTCCCCATGACACTGAGCTGGTAAATGTTCTAGAAAGGACAATGACAGCCATCTCCCAAGTTAACCAACATACTGTGCATCCAGATTCCCAGACTGCTATAGACATCTACTCATAAGACTTTACTTATTACTCAATAAAGTTCCCAAAGTCACAAAGTCACCAAGCACATCTTCCACAGCCTCATCTGAGGAAGAGAAAAGCACCACAGCATTTAACAGGGGATGGCTGGCAGCAGTGTCAGGGTCATAAGCATCAGAAAGATCAGAGCCCTGGGCCATGCTGGCACAACAGTGTCTCCCAAACAGCTGCCATCTATTGATAAGAGTATTCGCTGCATGCCAGACACTGCCAGGCATTTTGCACATGTTGCCTTATTTACCTTTTTGGTACTTCCTTTTTATAGATGAGGAGTGTAGGACTCAGAGAGGTTAAGTGACTTTCCTAACATCACACAGCCTGTAAATGGAAGGGCTGTGATTTGTAGTCAGGTGCTTGGCTACCTCACTCACTGTCCTTCCAAGGATGTGGCTGGGGGAAGAGTTCAGTGTCCAAACGTGCCTTTCTACCTTTGCCAACCTAGTTTTTCTTCTGTCCTTCTCCTACCTTGACAAATGTACCTTAGTAAGGACCTGGAAGGTCAGGTTTGCAAACAGAATTCTAAAACTCTCCAGAGTTCTGCACCATACCACGGCAGCATGGGGAGAGCCCACTACCGTCCCAGCCTGCCCCCCTTCCCACCCGCGCCTGCAGGGGTCTTGCATGTCCATGGACTCCCAGCCTGCCTGTCCAAATACTGTCCATTATCACCCCCGGCAGCTCCCTTAGCTTCTGTTCTGGGAAGTTCCCACCCTCACTGTGCTGTTCTCAAAAAAACAAGCTAGGATGCAGACTCCTGCATACCTTGGAAGTGGGTTCGGATCTAATTGGGTAGGTAATTTGGGTCCAGGTACCCAGAGTGTGAAGCAGAAAAGTAGGGGTATATACAGGTCCAGGTGGGCATGTCCCCATGGCTCCCTGAACTCGTAAGCTTACAGGTAGGTGCGTAGGCTAGAGGTGCCGGAGCAGAGTCCTTCAAACACAGGGCTGGGTCAGGGGCCACTCGTGCCCTAAGCAGGTGATCACCAAATGTTAGCAGTGGGGCAGTAAACACCCAAGTGGAGGGCACAGATGCCAGAAGTCAATAAAAAGCAAAGAGAACCAAAAGCCTTGCATTTCTCCAAGAGAGATGCAAATTCTGATATGGCTACTTAGAAGCCAGGTAATGGAAGGGCAGTGCAGGAAGCAGGGTTAGGGCAGAAAGTCTCACCCCAAAGCCCCCTCCTGACCAGATTCTAGGCTTTACTATGGATTCTCTGTGGCAGAAAGCAACCAATAGAAGTTGCATGGACCCTACCAGCAGGACCCCAGAATCAGAAACAGGTGGTCAAAGTGGGAAATAGGTGGGCAGAGGAGCAGCTGGAGTTTCTGGAAGCAAGTCCAGACCCTGCTGAAGGAACTCAGGTGCCCTCACCTGTGGAGCCCATGGTGACGGGCCGGCTGTACTGCGCGAGGTCAGGCAGCCCGTTTCTAGCTTCACACCTGTACTCTTCCTTTTCCTCAGTGTTCTTCCTGGTTAAGTTCAGCTCGGCAGGCTCCCTTTCATTCTTGGAAATAGCTGATGATATGGGGACATTTTTTTCAAAAAAAGTATAATTGATGGGCAGTGAGCCACGGACCGAGAGGCAGCGTAGTGTTACATGTTGTTCTGTCCCTGCTGGAGTGACCATGATGGTCAGCTCTGGGGCAGTCACTGGGTCTGGAAGAAAGAAGGTGCATGTGAAAGGGATGAGCAGATTGTGTTCACTCACTCAGCCCACAGATGGAGACGGAACCCCTGCTTTGTTCCAGGCTGTGGACCCAACGGTGAATGATGCTCTTCCTGGGAAGCCAAGAAGCTGGCGAGCCAGCGGGCAGGGCAAAGGGGCCTGTGGCCATGCCCATGTGGTGAGGAAGCCAGAAAGTGAGGGCGTCTCTCTGCTTTGAAGAATTGGGGTGCAAGCTTGTCTTTCATAGAATTCATAGTCTGCTTATTGTTGATAAGGAATATAATTATCAATCTAGTTCCAAGTATGAAGTGGTGAGGTGCTTTTATTCTCAATCCTTATAAAGGTTACAATGAGGCCTTTTTTTTTTTTTTTTTTTTTTTTCTTTTTTGGGAGGTGGAGGACTTACAATCACTTTTGAAATTATTTAGAACTTTTTTAGGAAATAGAGTCTTACTTCATTGCCCAGGATGGACTCAAACTCCTGGCCTCAAATGATCCTCTGCCTCAGCCTCCTGAGTAGCTGGGACTACAGGTGTGCACCACTGCGTCTGGCTCTGCAATTTTTTTTTTTTAAAGAAATCCAAAAATATTGGGCAGCACCTGTGGCTCAAGGAGTAGGGCACCGGCCCCCTATACCGGGGGTGGCAGGTTCAAGCCCGGCCATGGCCAAAACTGCAAAAATAAATAAAGAAATAAAAATAAAGAAAAAGAAATCCAAAAATATCATTTTCTCTAACTGTATGTTCCTTTACAGAATTCAACTTGTGGTTATCTTTCACATCGTCCACAAAGCAGGAAGTAACTCTCCTAAATAGATTCGAGGGAAACTCTCAACAGGAAATGTGTGCATCTGGTACACTCTTTCAGGCCAAACCCTATCTTGTGGGAGAACCCAGCTATATGTTTTGTTATATAATTCACTGATAAATCAGTCTTACAGGAAAGGAAGAATAGTGGTGGAGTAGCTGTCATGTACCAGGCATGCAACTCATTTTATCCTATTTGACCATTAAGTCCTGCAAGATAGATAGTATCACACCCGTTCCACCAGACGAACCAGCTGTGCTTCAGAGAGGTTAAGAACCTTGCCCAAGATCACACAGTTGGTAAATGGCAGAGTCAGGACTGACTCCAGAGTCCAAAAAAAACAATTTTTTTTTTGAGACAAGAGTTTCACTTTGTCACCCTTGGTAGAGTGCTGTGGAGTCATAGCTCACAGCTACGTCATACTCTTGAGCTCAAGCGATTCTCTTGCCTCAGCCTCCCGAGTAGCTGGGACTACAGGCGCCCACCACAAACCCCAGCTATTTTATAGAGGTGGGGTCTCGCAGTTGTTCAGGCTGGTCTTAAACTCCTGAGCTCAAGTAATCCACCCACCAAGGCCTCCCAGAGTGCTAGGATTATAGGAGTGAGCCACTGTGCCTGGTTTATACAATTTTTTTTTTTTTTAACAAAATCAATTTGGTACAGAAACAGTAAAACATAGGACCAAAGTAAAAGTAAAACCAAAGAAAAGAACTTAGAATCTCCTTGCTCGGTCTCTCCCCTGTGCAGAAATCCCTGTGACAAGATGAATGGAATGGCACCTCGGGATGGTGACTCGGAGGGAAACTTAGCTTGAGAATAGCACCAACAGGATAGTCTTCCTGTGGAACTGAAATCTACCTCTTGTAATTTGCAGGAAAGAGGAGTTGAAACATGAGGAAGCAAACAGCATGGACTCCTCTCTGAGGTGGAAGGATTCGAATTGATGTCTAAAGTAGAGTTTGTAGAAAGACTGGTAAAAGGAATAACAGAGCCGCCATGATCTGACCAAGGGAGCTGCAGTGAGTTGTAACTCTTCTTTCTTTCATTATTTTTTGTTTGTTTGTTTGTTTGTTTGTTTTGGTACATTCCAGAGAGAGGAATGGATTAGTCTCCAGGAATGGAGAAGAACTTTGATAAACCAGTTATATTTTAGAAATTTCAAGGAGTTAGGCTCGGTTCCTGTGGCTCAATCGGCTAAGGTGCCAGCCACACACACCTGAGCTGACGGGTTTGAATCCAGCCTGGGCCTGCCAAACAACAATGACGGCTGCAACCAAAAAGTAGCTGGGCGTTGTGGCTGGGACTGTGATGCCCCGGCACTTTACCCAGGGCGGCAGCTTGAGGCTCTGTCTCAAAAAAAAAAAAAAAAGAAAGAAATTTCAAGGAGTCCTTTAAGCTCATTCAGCTACCACCTTCCTTGTAAGACCTTTCCTAAATCCTCCAGCAGAAGTGCTCCCTCTTCCTCTGTCCTGTGACGCTCCTCTTCCTCCACTCCACCTGACCTCACCCCCAGCACGTGGTTCCATTCTTATGTTACTTTTACTACCTCTTAAGACATGATCCACTTGGGTATCTCAGTGTCACATAACCTGTTTGAAACTGAGCTCTAGTTAATCTGCCAGTTAATGAATCTATCAATAGGTAGGTAGAGAAACATTTAAAAATCCTGTTCTTGGGCTCGGCTCCTGTAGCTCAAGCGGCTAAGGCACCAGCCACATACACCAGAGCTGGGGGGTTCGAATCCAGCCTGAGCCTGCCAAACAACAATGACAACTATGACAGCTACAACCAAAAAAAAAAAAAAAAAAAAAAAGAGGCCAGGCGTTGTGGTGGGCGCCTGTAGTCCCAGCTACTTGGGAGGCTGAGGCAAGAGAATCACTTAAGACTAGGAGTTGGAGATTGCTGTGAGCTGTGATGCCATGGCACTCTACCCAGGGCGATAGCTTGAGGCTCTGTCTCAAAAAACAAAAAAGAAAAAAAATCCTGTTCTTGGCCAGGTGCAGTAGCTCACACCTGTAATCCAAGCACTTTGAGAGGCTTGGTAGGAGGATCACTTCAGCCCAGGAGTTTCAGACCAGCATGAGCAAGAGCAAGCCCTGTCTCTATAAACAATAGAAAAATTAGCTGGGCATGGTGGCACACGTCTATATTTCCAGCTGCATGGGAGACTGAGGCAGGATGATCACTTGAGCCCAGGAGCTCCAGGTTGCAGTGAGCTATGATGATGCTACTGCATGCCAGCCTGGGTGACAGGGCAAGACCCCACAAGGGCAAGAACCAGTATAGATTCAGGGCTTAGCACAATCTGTGTTCTCATTACATATATGGTGAGTGAATTAATGATTAATGAATTTGTGTTTATGGCTCAACCTTTCAACCCTTCCTGGATTGGGGAGAAGGTCATGTCTTAGGCCCAGTAGCAGGGCCGGGCGAGTGGCTCACCCCTGTAAATCCTAGCACTCTGGGAGGCCGAGGCAGGTGGATTGCCTGAGCTCACAAGTTCGAGACCAGCCTGAGCCAGAGTGAGACTTCGTTTCTAAAAATAGCTGGGCCTTGTGATGGGTCCCTATAGTCCCAGCTACTTGGGAGGTGAGGCAAGAGAATTGCTTGAGCCCAAGAGTTAAAGGTTTCTGTGAGCTATGATGCCATAGCACTCTACCAAGGGTGACAAAGTGAGATTCTGTCTCAAAAAAAAAAAAAAAAAAAAAAAAAAAATCCCAGTGGCACAATTGTTTGTCCAGAGTAGGCAATGGTGCCTACTGATCTGACTCAACTGAAGATGACACAGTTTTATAATCTATCAAACTCTAACCAATCGCAGGGAAGCTGTGCACAGAGACATGTGCATTGATGGATTGACTGGCTGGGGCAGCAGGAGGCTGACCTCTAGAGAATGTTATCAGCTAAGTTACTGCCCTCACATTATCCACTATGTTCCAGAACCTTGTTTGCAGGGATTTTTCCCTTCTTTTTAATATTCCTTTTATAATTATGACTTCTACTCACTTTATGTTCAAAGATCTAACCTGGAGTTCTTAGCGATCTCTAAAACTTTTTTTTTTTTTAAATGAATGATTTATTAAGGGATGGCTGGTGCTTGCTCAGGCACAGCAGCCCGATCTCTAAAACTTTATGCAAAAATTTGCATCTATAGTCTTATGCATATTTCTCCAGGGAAAGCATCCATTGCTCTCATTAGATTATTAAGATAGTTATAACCTAAAAAGCTAAGAATCACTGTCCTACAGTAGGGTTACCCAATAGAACTTCCTTTAATGATGGAAATGGTCTATGTCTGTCTTGGTCACTGGCTGCCACCTGTGGCTATTGAACACTTGAAATGTAACAAACGAGAAAGTGGAACTAAAATATCTCATTTCATGTAATTTTGATTAATTTGAATTTAGATTGAAATAGCCACATGTGACTAGTGACTACCATACTGAGTAGTGCAGGCCTAGACAACCAGTCAGGAAGTCAGGATTCCTATGTTTGGAAGACTTCAGGTATAATACTCATGTATTACCTAGAAACCATTCCTTCTCTCCCACAAATGTATTATCAAGGTTCCCTTCACAGACGAGGCCATTAACGCTAGACTGTAAGATGCTCAGGGTAGGAAGATGGGACAGAAAAACATGGAAGTAGGAAGAAGTGCTCAGGCAGCAGAAAGCCGGCTGACAGAGAACCTGGTATAGGGGAGACATGGAGAGGGCCTGGAACTTCAACCACCCTCTCGATAGGCCCAGCACTGATTTCAAGACTTCTTATTTGAGTCTTCAGAAAAGAAAAAAAAAAAAAAAGTGATTTTTGTCCCATGATGGAAATCATGGAAAAAAGCTTTTGGAAAAGATCTCAATAATCTTACTGTTATGATATCAGACTTTTGGCTAAAGCTATATAAGATTATTATCTGAAATTGTCAAAAGTCTTTGCAAGAGAAAGTGAAATGGAATTATCAAGAATAAAGATCTCCGTTGGGTGTGGTGGCTCATGCTTATAATCCCAGCACTCTGGGAGGCTGAGGCAGGTGGATTGCTTGAGCTCAGAAGTTTAAGACCAGCCTGAGAACTTGGGAGGCTAAGGCAAGAGAATCGCTTAAACCCAAGCGTTTGAGGTTGCTGTGAGGTTGCCATGCTACTCTACCGAAGGTGACATAGTAAGACTCTGTCTCAAAAAAAAAAGACTAGCCTGAGCAAGAGCAAGACCCTATCTCTACTAAAAATAGAAAAAAATTAGCATGGCGTTGTGGCAGGCTGCTGTAGTACTAGCTACTAAGGAAGCTGAGGCAGGAGGATTACTAGAACCCAGGACTATGAGGTTGCTGTGAGCTGGGCTGATGCCGGGGCCCTCTAGCCTGGGCAACAGAGTAAGACTATGTCTCCAAAAAAAAAGAAACAAAAAGAATATGGGTGACACCTGTGGGTCAAAGGGTAGTGTGTTGGCCCCCTATACCGAGTGTGGCGGGTTCAAACCCAGCCCCAGCCAGCTAAAAAAGTAGTGGCAACTGCAACAAAAAATAGCCAGGCCTTGTGGCAGGTGCCTGTGGTCCCAGCTACTCTGGAGGCTGAGGCAAGAGAATCGCTTAAGCCCCCAAAAAAGAGTTGGAGGTTGCTGTGAGCTGTGACGGCATGGCACTCTACTGAGAGCAACAGAGTGAGACTCTGTCTCAAAAAATAAATAAATAAATAAAATAAAGATCTCAGGGACATAGTTTCCAGAAATGAAGAGCCCTTCATAGAAGAGGAAGGAATCTCACAAGCCGCAGGGCCTTCACTTACCAGCAATGATGAAGTTGAAGTCATGACTATATTTCACACATTTTAAAACTTGGGCTTTGCATTTGTAGGGGCCCAAGTCACCAGCTTCGGAGATGTTGAGGTTAAAAATCATGGGTTCACCTGTTCCGTTCTGGGTTCCCAAGAATTTCTCATGCCGAAACAACGAGTAGGTGATCTGCAGTGATTTGTTCTTGTGGGAACAAAACAGAGAGACATTTTGACCTCTCATAACCATGTTAGTTTTTGAGTACATACGTGGAGAAGGGAATTCTGGAAAATAAAGCACAAGAAAAGGTCCTTGTTAACATCCTTTGATTATAACCCAGTGGTTGTCTAGCCATATTGTTATGGGGCCAGGTGGTCGGGACACTCTGTTCCTGATCAGCCACCCTAACACCAGAGCTGCGACGCCACGGCACTCTACCAAGGGCAACATAGTGAGACTGCCCCAAAAATAAAACGCTTGGTATGCTGACTTAGAAATAGTAAAATAGTTACAAGCTCTATGACCAAACATTGTGTCTGGTGGCTGTTTTGTCCATTCCTTATTCATTTGTTTTAATTTGGGGGGAATTTTAAACATCCTAGCAGAGAAGATAGTAGAATGCACCCCCACGAACCCATGACCCAGCTTTAACAATTAACTCATGCTCCACCCATTTGGGCTGTGCCCAGCCCCTGCTGTTATTTTCAAGCAAATCCCAGGACACACATTGCTTTACTCAATATAAAGAAAAAGAGAAAAGTAGCCCCTCCCTGACAGCTGGGAACCGACCCAGCTAGGAGCTGACCTATCACAGGGAGGCCTTGGTGTTCTGCTTTTGAACATAAATGATTGCTTAGAACACCAGCCCCAGACAAGGCCCTCCAGGACCAGGATGGGTTGAGACAAAAACAAGACCACTCCCCATCATGCCTGGACACAGATGAGGGCATGAGTGTTTGTCCAAAGCACAAGTATGGCCAGACATCGCCTCTAAACTGGCTAATAGGAGTGACTGCGGCTTCTTTACTAATCACAGCTTCACCCGCACTCTGCTCTTCTTGCCTTTTAAATAAAAATTACTGAATTACCAAGTCATAGTATTATACTCACTTCTGGAAAGAATCTAATCAGGAGAGAAACCTGCTTCTTTGACTCTTTCTCCAAATCACCTAACACAAGTCCAAATCCTCTCATAAATCCTACAACACCCTCTTGCTGTGACACACCCATCGTTCCCCATGATGTGTTCCTCCATGTTGCAACAAGTCATAAGTAAACCTGACTTTTTTTTTTTTTTTTTTTTTTTTGTGGAGACAGAGTGCTATGGCATCACAGCTCACAGCAACCTCCAGCTCTTGGGCTTAGGCAATTCTCTTGCCTCAGCCTCCCAAGTGGCTGGGACTACAGGTGCCTGCCACAATGCCCGGCTATTTTTTTGTTGCAGTTTGGTGGGGCCAGGTTTAAACCCGCCACCCTCAGGATATGGGGCTGGCGCCCCACCCACTGAGCCACAGGTGCCATCCCTTTCTTTCCTTTCTTTTCTTTCTTCCTTCCTTTCTTTCCTTTTTTTTTTCTTTCTTATTTTTAAATTTTTTTTCTTTCCTTCCTTTCCTTTTTTCCCCTCCCTCCTTTCTTTCTTTGTTTTTTTTCTTTTTTGAGACAGAGTCTCACTCTGTTGCCCAGGTTAGCTAGAGTGCAGTGGCATCAGCCTAGCTCACAGCAAATCCTGGGTTCAAGCAATTCTCCTGCCTCAGCCTCCTGAGTAGCTGGGACTATAGGTACCTACTATAACGCCTGGCTAATTTTTTTCTATTTTAGTAGAGATGGGGTCTTTCTCTTGCTCAGGATGGTCTCAAACTTCTCAGCTCAAGAGATCTTCCTGCCTCCCAGAGTTCGAGGATTATAGGCATAAGCCACCTCACCCCATCTGTCGCCTGCATTTCTGACACAGACTCAATGAAATTTAGTTTTGTTTTTATTTGGCAAGAGTGTATCATAGGAGGTAGTGTATATTTCCGTTAGGAGACCCATAATGTCTGATTATCTCTTTGTATTTTCTAGTAGCCTTTGACAATAACCACCTAGAAGCATTAGTTCATTAGAGTTTGCGAAACATATTAATGCCGTCTTCATTTTTTTAAATAAATTTTATTTTGTTTTATTATTATTATTCTTTTTTTTTTTTTTTTTTTTTTGAGACAGAGCCTCAAGCTATCACCCTGGGTGGAGTGCTGTGGTGTCACAGCTCACAGCAACCTCCAACTCCTGAGCTTAAGTGATTCTCTTGCCTCAGCCTCCTGAGTAGCTGGGACTACAGGCGCCGGCCACAATGCCTGGTTATTTTTTGGTTGTAGTTGTCATTGTTTGGCAGGCCTGGGCTGGATTCGAACATCCCAGCTCTGGTGTATGTGGCTGGCAGCTTAGCCGCTTGAGCTACAGGCACCACCTGCCTTCTTCATTTATTATCTGAAATTATTCCATAAAGTGAAAGTTGCACCGGTCAGCTATTTAATTACACTAAGGTATAGTTTACATAGGAAAGGCAGGAGAAATGCTTGATTTTCTCCCAGAATTGATCAGTTTTGAAAAAAGTGAGTTATAGCAGGGTGATGTTTTTCTTTTCAGAATCACTATATACCCAGACTCAGTGGCTCATGCCTGTAACCCTAATAGTCTGGGGGCTGAGGCCGGTGGATTGCCTGAGCTGAGAAGTTTGAGACCAGCCTAAGCAAGAGTGAGATCCTATCTCTAAAAATAGCTAGGTGTTGTGGCGGGCGCCAATAGTACCAGCGATTCGAGAGGCTGAAGTAAGAGAATCACTTGAGCCCAAGAGTTTGATGTTGCTGTGAGCTGTGATGCCATGGCACTCTCCCAAGGGTGACAAAGTGAGACTTGTCTCCAAAAAAAAAAAAAAAAAAAAAAAAAATCACTATACACAGCACAATCACAATTGCAAAGATATGGGATCAACCTACGTGCCTATTGACCAATGAGTGGATAAAGAAAGTGTGGTGATGGGCGGCACCTATGGCTCAGTGAGTAGGGTGCCAGCCCCATATACCAATGGTGGCAGGTTCAAACTTGCCCCGGTCAAAATGCAACAACAAAAAATAGCCAGGCATTGTGGCAGGCACCTGTAGTCCCAGCTACTGGGGAGGCTGAGGCAAGAAAATTGCTTAAGCCCAAGAATTGGAGGTTGCTGTGAGCTGTGACGCCATGGCACTCTACCAAGGGTGACAAAGTGAGACTCTGTCTCTAAAAAAAAGAAAAAGAAAGAAAAAAGAAAATGCGGTGAATATTTTGTAGTACCACGGAGTACTACACAGTCATAAGAAGAATTGAATAGGTCTGGGTGCAGTGGCTCACACCTAAAGTCCCAGCATCTCAGGAGGCCAAGGCAGGATGATCACTTGAGCCCAGGAGTTTGAGATCAGCCTGGGCAACATAGTGAGACCACATCACACACACAGATTAACTGGGTGTGGTGGCTCAGACCTGTACCCCCAGCTTCTTAGGAGGCTGAGGCAGGAGGATTGCTTGAGTTCAGGAGTTTAAGGTTGCAGTGAGCTAGGATTATGCCACTATACTCTAGCCTGGGGAACAGAGTAAGCTCATCTCAAAACAAAAAACAGAAAAAAGGAAGGAAGGAAGGAAGGAATGAATTATCCTAAGTGAAGTAATGAAGTAATAGCAGGAACAGAAAAATAAATGGCGCATGTTCTCACGACCAAGTGGGAGCTATGTGAGGACACACAGAGTAGCATAATGGACATCGGAGACTCCCATGGGGGAGAGTAAGAGATGAATGTATAATGTACACTGTTTGGGTGAAGGGTTCACTAATAATGTACACAATATATACTGCTTGGGTTATGAGTACACCAGATATCACCACTATGTAATATACACATATAACAGAATTCAACTTCTACCTCGTAAATCTATTTTTTAAAAAAAGAATAACACATATTTAAACAAATTTGATGTGCTTCAATCTATGGTAGTTATTGTTCTGATTGTACAAGTTTTTGGCCACTGGAAACCTTTAAAATTGGCTCCATAGTCCTTTTGACATGATCCTAATAATCTCTGTTAGCTTGTCTATTTCTTTTTTCTTTTCTTTTCTTTTTTTAAGAGACAGAGTCTCGCTTTTGTCACTCTCAGTAGAGTATCGTGGCGTCGCAGCTCACAGCAACCTCCAGCTTTTGGGTTTAGGTGATTCTCTTGCCTCAGCCTCCCTAGTAGCTGGTGCCCACCACAACGCCTGGCTATTTTTTGTTGCAGTTTGGCTGGGGCCAGGTGTGAATCCACCATCCTTGGTATACGGGACCGGTGCTCCACTCACTGAGCCACAGGCGCCGCCCAGCTTGTTTATTTCTTATTATTTAGAAATGCCAAGGGAAAAAATAATTCCTACTAGAAAATCTAACGTACTATGAAAGAATTAAGAGAAATCTAAGGACATATTTTTATATCATCAGGTAAGATTAGTTCTTCCAAGACACAAAAAGAAGCCATAAAGAAAAGATCTAAAAAATTGATTACCCCTAAACTAAAAACTCCTCTAGCCTTTAAGAAGATACTCAAAACATAAAAGCAAAAGGTTCCTACATACATAAATCAACTGCTAATCAATAAAAGACAAATGATTAAATGGGCAAATAATTCTCAGAAGAAATGCAGGCGGCCATTACCTAGTGGTAGGGCCAATGGATGCCTTGGATGGAGGACGGATTTAGATCCCTCAAAAATGCCACCAACTCTCTTCCCGCTCTTTGAGCTACACAATTAACATTTTTTTCAGTCTTGTATAAGCTTAACTTCAAGACAAGACCTCACCTCTCCTTCCAACCAGAGAGCCAGCCCTATCCTTCCTGGTATGGGAATGCTGAAGCTTTCCTGGCCAATAAACATAAGAAGAGGCTTGATTTAACAAGCTATGATGAATCAAGTACAAATTAAAACAACACTGAGGGCTCGGCACCCATACCACAGTGGTTACAGCGCCAGCCACATACACCGGAGGTGGCAGGTTTGAACCTGGCCCAGGCCAGCTAAACAACTGAAACCAAAAATAGCCTGCGTTGTGGCTGGCGACTGTAGTCCCAGATTCTTGGGAGGCTGAGGCAAGAGAATCGCTTAAGCCCAAGAGTTTGAGGTTGCTATGAGCTGTGACACCATGGCATTCTACTGAGGGTGACATAGTGAGGCTCTGTCTCAAAAAAAAACAAAAAAGAAAAACACGGAAATGTCGTTTTTCATTCATCAGATCAGCACCAATTTAAAAAAATAATTGTATCCACCACTGGGGAGGGCCTGGGAAAATTCACACTCACTCACGTTGTTGGTGACCACAGATAAGTTCAGCCTGTCAGGAGGGCAACCTAGGAGGGTCTGGAATTATTAAATGTACACGGTCTTTGACCTGGAAATTTCACTTCTAGAATTTTATGTTACCAAGATGCTGTCAAACTCCCGTTTACCCACAAAAGATGTTTTGTACAAGGATGTTTATTGCAGCATCGTTTATATTACCCCCCTCAAAAGAGCAAAACAATCCATAAGGACGGTTAAATGAGTCTTATTATGAAATATCATGCAGCTGTTGAAAAACGGTGAGCTTAAACCCATATTTGTTACTTAGAAAGATATCTATAATAGATTATTAAGTAACAAAAAAGAAAGAAAAGTTACCAAAGGGTTTGTTTACTATGATGCTGAATAGAAAATGACTATCCATAATGGCTGCTTTTTTTGTTGTTTGTTTTTTGAGACAGTCTCACTTTGTTGCCCTTGGTAGAGTGCCGTGGCGTCACAGCTCACAGCAACCTCCAACTCTTGGGCTCAAGTGATCCTCTTGCCTCAGCCTCCCTAGAAGCTGGGACTACAGGTGCCCGCCACAACGCCCGGCTATTTTTAGAGCGAGGATTTCACTCTTGCTGAGGCTGGTCTTGCACTCCTGAGCTCAGGCAATCCACCTCCCAGAGTGCTAGGATTACAGGGGTTGCTTTTGGAAGTAGAGAGAGGGAAGAGCGCTTGGAGAACGTGTAACAGAACTTTCACCTTTCACATAGTAACAACCACCACCTTGGCTAGTTTATGCTGACAGCTTACTGTATGCCAGGCGCTGTGCAGAGAACACAGATTGTCTGGTTAAATCCTCAAGGCAGGCTTGGCGCCTATGGCTCAAGCGGCTAAGGCGCCAGCCACATACACCTGAGCTGGTGGGTTCAAATCCAGCCTGGGCCTGCCAAACAACAATGACAGCTGCAATCAAAAAATAGCTGGGCGTTGTGGTGGGCACCTGTGGTCCCAGGTACTTGGGAGGTGGAGGCAGGAGACTCACTTGAGCCCAGGAGTTGGAGGTTGCTGTGAGCTGCCACAGCACTCTACCCAGGGAGATAGCTTGAGGCTCTGTCTCAAAAAAAAAAAAAAAAAATCTTCAAGGATTTTAAGTGTGCCCTGCTGGGTGGGCACACTTATACACTACACACAGGAAAGAAAAAAAAAATTTTTTTGAGACAGAGTCACCCTGGGTAGAATGTAGTGGCATCCACATAGCTCACAGCAACCTGCAACTCTTGGGTTCAAGTGATCCTCTTGCCTCAGTTTTTTCTATTTTTAGAAGAGACGTGGGTGGGGGAGTCTCACTTTTTGTTTAGGCTGGCCTCGAACTTGTGAGCTCAAGCAATTCACCTGTCTCAGCCTTCCAGAATGCTAGGATTATAGGCGTGAGCCACTACGCCTGGCCACATGAAAGAAATTAAGCTCAAAGTTGTCATGCTTTGTGTTGAAGCTGTCAGCTGCTAGGCAACAAAACCAAGTTTAGGACCCAGTCTAACTCCATGATAGGCTGTCTCCCAGTGTATATTCCTAGTGTTGCTTGAATTATTTTACAGTAACTATGTGTTGGTTTTCTAGTTAAAACAAAATAACAGGCCAGGAGGGGTGGCTTATGCCTGTAATCCTAGAAGTATGGGAGGCTCAGGCAAGTGGATTGCTTGAGCTCAGGAGTTCAAGATCAGCCTGAACAAGAGTGATAATAACAGTATGATAAGAGTATAATAAGAAATAAACAAGCTATCAGCGATTATTAGGATAATGTCAAAAGTTTTAGAGACTATCATCTCTAAAAAAAAATTAGAAAAACTAGCCAGATGCTGTGGCGGGCACCTATAGTCCTAGCTACTTGGGAGGCTGAGGCAGAAGGATCACTTGAGCCCAAGAGTTTGAGGTTGCTGTGGGCTATGATGATGCCATGACATTCTACGCAGGGTGACAAGAGTAAGTATCTGTCTTAAAAAAACAAACAGGCTGGGCAGCGCCTGTGACTCAAAGGAGTAGGGTGCCGGCCCCATATGCCAGAGGTGGCGGGTTCAATCCCAGCTTTGGTCCAAAAAAAACCTTCAAAAAACAACCAAATCGGCCTGGCCCCTGTAGCGCCGCGGCTAGGGCCCCAGCCACATACACCGGAGGTGGCGGGTTTAAACCTGGCCTTGGCCTGCCAAGCAACAATGACAACTACAACCAAAAAATAGCCAGGCGTTGTGATCGGCACCTGTACTCCCAGCTGCTTGGGAGACTGAGGCAAGAGAATCACTTAAGCCCAAGAGTTTGGGTGGCGCCTGTGGCTCAGTGAGTAGGGCGCCGGCCCCATATACCAAGGGTGGCAGGTTCAAACCCAGCCCTGGCTAAACTGCAACCAAAAAATAGCAGGGCATTGTGGCAGGCGCCTGTAGTCCCCGCTGCTCGGGAGGCTGAGGCAGGAGAATTGCAGAAGGCCAAAGAGTTGGAGGTTGCTGTGAGTCCTGTGACGTCACGGCCCTCCACCGAGAGCGGTAAAATGAGACTCTGTCTCTACAAAAAAAAAAAAAAAAAAAAAGCCCAAGAGTTTGAGGTTGCTGTGAGCTATGATGCCACAGCACTCTACCCAGGGTGACATAGTGAGACTCTGTCTCAAAAAACAAACAAGCAAACAAACAAAATCCACAATAACAACAAAATGACAAAGTTAAAAATTTCTTATTGTAAAAATGATCTTACTATTTTGTTACTGAGTCTCAGTAAAAAGGCTCCAACTCTCTCCCTAAAATCATTTTATTTTAAGCAGCCGGTAATTGAAAAGAATTTGTCCTTTGTTTGTTCATCCGGAATAGTGATCTTCAACCAGTGTGCTGTGTGCCAAAATCTTTAAAGATCATTAAAGATCATTAATTAAATTATTTTCTAAAGAAGTTCAATGCACAGTAAATATATTCTATTTTTTTGACCAACCTAATTTAAGTGTGCTGCAGAAGTGTAGCTACAGGTTCAAGTGTGCTATGAGATAAAGAAAGGTTGAAAAACACCGCTCTAGAAGCTTAGGAAAACATATTCATGCGTGTTCATGTTTATAGTGGACCATCTCACCGCTTCCACGACAATGTTTGTAGTAAGTGAGACATAAATGAAACTTACCATCTGCTTTTGTTGTCTCACAATCCAGTACGGTCTTCTGAACTGAAAGAGAGAAAAGGAACACGAGAAAGCTCCTTTCCCATATGATATTTTAGTTTGAAGATTCAAGCCTCAGCATGGTAATTAGGGCTCACCTGTGGCAGAAGAGAACATGGCCCAAAGGAACAGCTTGTCCAAGTGGCCCCGCATTCTCCCAAATGAAGTCAGAGCGGAGGACGGAGGAGGCTTAGGAGCTGGGCGATGGTGAGTCACTCAGAGAACTTCCTTTTTTTCTTGACCACACTAAGAAACTCATGCGGTCTGGACAAGCTTTGCACAATATGATGACTTATTGAGTTTTTTTTTTTTTTCTAAAGACAGAGTTTCACTTTATCGCCCTCAGTAGAGTGCTGTGGTGTCACAGCTCACAGCAACCTCCAATTCCTGGGCTTAGGTGATTCCCTTGCCTCAGCCTCCCAAGTAGCTGGGACTATAGGCGCCTGCCACAACGCCCGGCTATTTTTTTGTTGCAGTTTGGCTAAACCTGCCACCCTCGGTATATGGGGCCAGCGCCCTGCCCACTGAGCCACAGGCGCTGCTGGGTTTTTTTTTGTTTTTTTTTTCTTTGAGACAGAGTCTTAGGCTGTCACCCTGGGTAGAGTGCCATGGTGTCACAACTCACAGCAACCTCAACTCCTGGGCTTGAGTGATTACCTTGGCTCAGCCTCCCAAGTAGCTGGGACTACAGGCGCCTGCCACAACGCCTGGCTATTTTTTTTTTTGTTGCAGTTTATCATTGTGGTTTAGTGGGCTGGGTTGGATTCGAACCCGCCAGCTCTGGTGTATGTGGCTGGCACCGCCATATGATGACTTGTTGGTTTAACCAACCTCTTTTCCTCCACAAGTTCATGTAAGAAGAGAGAGATTTTCCCCTAACAAGGGGTAGCTGGGCCTTTGGAAAGTGGGAGAAAGAAAAAGAAAAATCTCACTGTTGCTACGTGTCTTTGTGTAAACCCACCCAGTGTCTCTGTCTGGAGTCAGTTTATATGCAAAGGGATTTAGTGGAAGTTTGGTTTAGTCTTTGGAAGTAACTATTAACTATTGTGAGCAAAAACACACAAACATGGGTTCAGAAAGGCCTGCTTTGGTTAAATGCTGGCTCCTAGGCCCCGCTGCCGACTTAGATTGAAGCATGGGACTCTGATTTCTTTGTTTTTTTTGGAGGGTGGGGGGAGATAGAGTCTAACTCTGTCACCCAGGCTAAAGTGCCACAGCTCACAGTAACCTCAAACTTGGGCTTGAGCAGTCCTCTTGTCTCAACCTCCCAAGTAGCTGGGACTACAGGTGCCCACCATAACACCTGGCTAGTTTTTTTGTTTTTTTTTTTTAGTAGAGACAGGGTCTCTCTCTTGCTCAGGCTGGTCTTGAAATTCCTGTGCTCAAGGGACCTACCCTCCTTGGCTTCCCAGAGTGCTAGGATTATAGCCACTGTGCCTGGAATAATGAGTTGTTGGGGTTTTTTTGTTGTTTTTTTTTGGAGACAGAGTCTCAAGCTGTCACCCTGAGTAGAGTGCCATGGCATCATAGCTCACAGCAACCTGCAACTTGGGCTCAAGCGATCCTCTTGCTTTGGTTTTTCTAAAAAGTGATCCTTTTGCTTTTGTGCAGGCTGGTCTCAAACTGGTGAGCTCAAGCAATCCACTTGCCTCGGCCTCCCAGAGTGTTAGGATTACAGGTGTGAGCTACCAAGCTTGGCCTGGGACTCTGATTTGATTTTTTTTTTTAGAGACAGAGTCTCACTTTATCGCCCTTGGTAGACTGCCATGGTGTCACAGCTCACAGCAACCTCCAACTCCTGGGCTTAGGCGATTTTCTTGCCTCAGCCTCCCAAGTAGCTGGGACTACAGGTGCCTGCCACAACACCTGGCTATTTTTTATTGTTATTGTTGCAGTTTGGCCGGGGCCAAGTTTGAACCCACCACCCTCAGTATATGGGGCTGGCACCCTACCCACTGAGCCACAGGCGCCACCCTGGGACTGATTTTTTAACAAGGGCCCTACGCAATTCTTGTGCACACTCTAAAAGACACTGCTGCCTCAGTGATTTCCGAATCAGGGCAGCCTCAGGGGCTTGTGAGGATGCTGAGTCCTCCAGCACCAGGGGAATGGCTGGTGGAAGAATGTGTGGAAGAGACAGGATAGGAGGATGGAGGTGTGAGGGAACTTAGGTCAGCTTTTGGAATATAATGGGCAGAACCACTTCCTGGTGGAGGGGAGACCACCAAGATAGAAAGGCCAGACCCTGGGCCTGGGTGGGCAGATCTGTCAGATACACTAGCTGGTCAACCCAGGCCAGAGTCAATAGGACCAGCAAGAGAGGGAGCAGGAAACTGAATGGGCAGAGCGGCATTAAGCCGGAACATTCATCTCTATGCCAGGACCTAAGGCGTAACCAAATCATTCATTACAATTTAGGGTCATCTCTGCTAACGCCCTGTTCCTTTCAAGTTTGGGGGAAGTCCATTCTCAGCTATCTCCGCGAACCCTCAACCCTTACAAAGTTCTGACACCCAAGCTGGCCCACTGCCGAGTCAGGGTTGCCAGAAACGGCTAATATACCAATGGTTCTGCTTTTAAAATCTTCTTAATCCATAGCCGAGCATGGTGGCATGTGTCTGTAGTCCCAGCTACCCCAGAGGTTGAGGCAGGAGGATTGCTTGAGCCCAAGGGTTCAAGGCTACATTGAGCTGTGATTATGCTACTATACTCCAGCCCTGAGTGACAGAGCCCAGACCCTGCCTCAGAAATAAGTAAAATAAAATAAATAAAGTCCTCTTAATCCATCATGGGTAACTATAGAAGTTCCATTGTAAAATAATTTTTTTCTTTTTTTTTTTTTTTAGATAGTCTTACTCTGTCACCCTCGGTAGCGTGTTGTGGCATCACAGCTCACAGAAACCTCAAACTTGGACTTAAGCGATTCTCTTGCCTCAGCCTCTGAGTAGCTGGGACTACAGGCACCCGCCACAACACCTGGCTATTTTTAACCACCAGGTCTCGCTCTGGCTCAGGCTAATCTCGAACCTGTGAGCACAGGCAAGCCACCTGCCCGCCCCCCAGGGTGTTAGGATTACAGGCGTGAGCCACTGCACGGGGCCTGCATTACTAATCTTTTTATGGAGAAGGAAGAAAGAGAGAATAATTCCTGACCTTGACACTTTTCCATGGTAATCAGTAAAAGAGGAAGAGCCTCCTTCAGGCCTGGAAGTATAGTCGACTCGGATGGTGTTGAGTGGGAGTTGGGATTCCCCAGGGGCCTGGACGCAAAACCACTGAGTTACCGAAAAGATAAAAATAAAGTCCCTTCCCCCATGGGACCACCTGTGACCCATACGTGCTTGCAAACTTCCTTCTTTCCTTTAGCACGTACTTCCTTCAGTGAAAATAATTGTTTTGAGTCCAGTAAATTACAGAAATTGAAATAACATACTGAACAAAATATTCAATAGGTCTGAGCATACTTCATGTTCACCTACTGTCTCTGCCCCCAGGAGCATCTTCATCCATCCTTCCCACTGGTATCATTTCTTTACCAGTGGACCTACTTAGGCATGGCGTTTGTAGGATGGTTTTTAAATATGAATTTGTATCTTTTTTTTTTTTTTTTTTGTAGAGACAGAATCTCATTTTATTCTGAGCATCGGTGGCATCACACAGCTCACAGCAACCTCCAACTCCTGGGCTTAGGCAATTCTCTTGCCTCAGCTTCCCAAGTAGCTGGGACTATAGGCATCCGCCACAACACCCGGCTATTTTTTTGTTGCAGTTCAGCCAAGGCCGGGTTTGAACCCACCACCCTCCGTATATGGGGCTGGCGCCCTACTCACTGAGCCACAGGCACCGCCCATGAATTTGTGTCTTTAACAAATAAAAGACTACCTGTGTCATCTCTTTCCATTTTGATACTTTTCCCACCAACTTGGCCTCCACCCTTGACTGGGCAGAGGACAGGGCTGCGTCTCTGAGAACACGGAGACTGGGTGGACCTGGGGGCCTTTCAGAATAGCTGATATGTGTAGAACTCTCAGCTACAATATTATTTGCTGTGGACAATATGTGTCCTAACAGGCATTATCATTAACTGTGGTTAGTAGCAATAGTGGCAGCTGCTGATCACTGGCTAGGTCAGCCATCCTGCAAATGCTTTCCCCCCGGGGTCCTTTCACCCCCTGGAGGATTACCATTTCAGTTTTACATTTGGGGAAACTCAGCTCAGAAAAGCTGATGTGTCTGGAACTCTCAGCTACAAGCAGGAAGCTTGCTGACCACAGATTTGACACAAAGACAGACAACCAGGGGAAATACTGTTTATAGTGGCTAGCAAACATGTCCAGGAGCTTTCTAACAAGGCTCTGGAAAAGGAAAGTAATTTGTCAAAGGTGACATAATAAATCAGTGGTGACGCTGACGATCATCCATGGACCTGGCACATTTAGGGGACCCAAATCATGCCAAATCCACATTGTCAGGTGTGGAGACTACAGCAAGTCCATTCTGGATGCTAACCTGCCGTGTTGATTTTGGATTAACCCCAAATGCCTCTAAGATTTCTACTTTATCTCCTCTTAGCACTTACTGTAAATCCTGTCCTTAGGTCAAAGCAACCTTGCTGTTATTGTAAACTCTTACCTACCATTTGCCCTTAGGCAAATTCTTGTCTTTCCCTGAGAAGTGGACATTTGTCCCACACGAAAGTATCCCTATGACATATGGATCTACTGTCTCACCTCATGACCACTGAGAGGCTTCTGTTTGTGAGTCCCCACTAAATGTTTCCTTCTGTGAAACTGAATTTGGCAGACCCTTTCTTTGGCCTCTCAGCTCCCTTGGCCTTTACAGGTTTGAACAGATCTGTTCACCTTGAAAGATCAAGGTCCACAGTAATTCTTCACCTTATCCATAAGATTAATACCAATAACTGTAGTCACACAAACAATAATGTCGCTATGGTGCTTCCTGTTGTGCTAAGCGCTTCATACCAATAAATCTCATTCAATCCTCATAAAAACTTCTTTTTTGTTGTTTTGTTTTATTGAGACAGTATCTTACTTTGTCACCCTCAGTACAGGGCTGTGGTGTCATAGCTCACAGCAACCTCAAACTCTTAGGCTCAAGTGATTCTCTTGCCTCAGCCTCCCTAGTAGATGGGACTACAGATGCCCACTACAACACCCAGCCATTTTGTTTGTTTGTTTGTTTATCAGGTCTGGGCCAGGTTCAAACCTACCACCCTGGGAGCATGTGGCTGGCGCCCTAACCACTGAGCGATGGGCATCCCTCATAAAAACTTCTAAGAGGAGTACAGAAGTATCATGAAAAATATTTAACTACCCATAGAATAATAAATATATAATTCAATACATGGATCAAAAATTTAAGAACATATTTCACTACCATCCCCACTTTGTCTCTAAATAATCTAACCAATGTTAGAAGTGATAGAATTTCTTATGCTCAGGCCGGGCATGGTGGCTCATGCCTGTAATCCCAGCACTCTGGGAGGTAGTGGCAGGTGGATTGCTTGAGCTCACAAGTGTGAGACCAACCTGAGCAAAAAGTGAGACCCTATCACTATTAAAAATAGAAAAACTGAGGCAAGAGGATCACTTGAGCCCTATTTGGAGGTTGCTGTGAGCTATGACACCACGGCACTCTATCCAGGGCAACAGCTTGAGTCTGTGTCTCAAAAATAATAATAGGGTGGCGCCTGTGGCTCAGTGAGGTGCCAGTCCCATATGCTGAGGGTGGCGGGTTCAAACCCAGCCCCAGCCAAACTGCAACCAAAAAATAGCCAGGCGTTGTGGCGGGCGCCTGTAGTCCCAGCTGCTCGGGAGGCTGAGGCAGGAGAATCGCGGAAGCCCAAGAGCTGGAGGTTGCTGTGAGTCCTGTGACGTCAAGACACTCCGCCGAGGGCGGTAAAGTGAGACTCTGGCTCTACAAACAAAAAATAATAATAATGATAATAATAATTTTTCGTGCTCATTGTTAATCGAATCTCCTGGTTTTCCAAGTTTTGTTTGTGTTTAGAAATGGTGGTCTTTTGAGACAGCACTCATTTTGGGGGGGGGGGGGGTTATTTGACATGGGAAACTGCCTTGACATTTTCCAGTGATTTCCTTGAACTTGGTGTCCATTGGGTAATGTGTAGTCTCAACAAAGGATTTCTCCAATATTGGTACGAATGGTGTTAAATCCTCAATCCCCCGGTGACACCTATGGCTCAGTGGGTAGGGCACTGGACCCCATATACCAAGGGTGGAGGATTCAAACCCAGCCCCTGCCAAACTGCAACAACAACAAAAAATAGCCGGGTGTTGTGGCGGGCGCCTGTAGTCCCAGCTACTTGGGAGGCTGAAGCAAGAGAATCACCTAAGCCCAAGAGCTAGTGGGGGCTGTGAGCTGTGATGCTACAGCACTCTACCCGGTTCGACTAAGTGAGACTCTGTCTCTAAAAAAAAAAAAAAAAATCCTCAATCTCTGATGAACAATAACAATTACAAAATTGAAAAATGTTTGAGACTTTATAATGCTCTTTGAAAATATATTTCATCTAATATTTTTCTCTTCTCTTTTCTCCTCTCCTCTCCTTCTCCCTCTCCTCTTCTCTTTTTAAGACGGAGTCTCACTCTGTCCTCCTGGGTCAAGTGCCATGGAATCATCATAGCTCACAGCAACCTCAAACTCTTTTTTTTTTTTTTTTTTTTTTAATTAAGTCATAGCTGTGTACATTAATGCACTCATGGGGCACCATGCACTGGTTTTATATACAATTTGAAATATTTTCATCACACTGGTTAACATAGCATTCCTGGCATTTTCTTACTTATTGTGTTAAGATATTTATATTCTACGTGTACCCTTGTAAGATGCACCGTAGGTGTGGTCCCACCAATTACCCTCCTTCCACCCATCCTCCCCGCCCCTCCCCTCCCTATCCCCTTTCCCCATATTCTTAGGTTATAACTGAGTTATAGCTTTCGTATGAAAGCTGTAAATTAGTTTCATAGTAGGGCTGAGTACATTGGATACTTTTTCTTCCATTCTTGAGATACTTTGCTAAGAAGAATATGTTCCAGCTCCATCCATGTAAACATGAAAGAGGTAAAGTCTCCATCTTTCTTTAAGGCTGCATAATATTTCATGGTGTACATATACCACAATTTATTAATCCATTCATGGGTCGATGGGGGCACTTGGGTTTTTTTCCATGATTTAGCAATTATGAATTGGGCTACAATAAACATTCTGGTACAAATATCTTTGTTATTATGTGATTTTTGGTCTTCTGAATATATACCTAGTAGAGGTATTGTAGGATCTAATGGCAGGTCTATTTTTAGATCCCTAAGTGTTCTCCAAACATCTTTCCAAAAGGAACTTATTAGTTTGCATTTCCACCAGCAGGGTAGAAGTGTTCCCTTTTCTCCACATCCATGCTTACATGTCTGGTTTTGGGATTTTGTGATATGGGATAATCTTACTGGAGTTAGATGATATCTCAAAGTAGTTTTGATTTGCATTTCTCTGATGATTAAGGATGATGAACATTTTTTCACATGTCTATAGGCTATGCACCTGCCTTCTTCAGAGAAGTTTCTCTTCAAGTCCCTTGCCCAGCCTGAGATAGGATCACTAGTTCTTTTCTTGCTAATACGTTTGAGTGGATTCTGGTTATTAAACCTTTGTTGGAGATATAACATACAATTATCTTCTCTCATTCTGAGGGCTGTCTGCTTGCTTTACTTACTGTGTCCTTGGCTGTGCAGAAGCTTTTTAGTTTGATCAGGTCCCAGTAGAGTATTTTTGAAACTGCTTCAATTGCCTGGGGGATCCTCCTCATAAAATATTCTCCCAGGCCAATTTTGTCAAGAGTTTTCCCTGCACTTTCTTCTAGTATTTTTATAGTTTCATGCCTTAAGTTTAGATCTTGAATCCAGTGAGGGTCTATCTTAGTT
>CAUYPK010069377.1:0-19845 GCA_963574355.1 Loris lydekkerianus | reverse complement strand
TATAACCCAACTATACCACAAGACTATGGGGAAAGGACCAAGGAAGGGGAAGGGAGGGGGGAGGTTTGGGTGGAGGGAGGGTGATGGGTTGGGCCACATCTATGGTGCATATTTTTATCTATAATAAAAAAAAAAAAGAATTGATTAAAAAGACAAAAAGAATTGGTTCCTGACACATAGTATGTGCTCATTAAAGGGTAGCTAATAATAATAAAAAATAAAAAAAATAAAAAAATAATAATATTAATAGAAAGCAGTGCTAGAAGAGTCAATGAAAAAGCCCACATTCGTTGAGCAGAATTATCAAACAATAAAATAAGATGACTAAGAATAAAAGAAAAAATACAATATTTTACAAGAAAAACTTAATATATTAAACTTAAGGAAAAATACACTTTATGAACCCATGAATTATTGGCAATAAAAAATACATGTTATGAATCCATGAATTATTGGCAATAAATTAAAGCAGATCTATTTCTAAGAGAATATGATTAAGAAAAGGGAGAAGACAAACAGAGAAAAGATACAAACATGAGATAGAATAAAATACATAACAGACCACAATGCAAGACTGTATGGAACGTTAGTAAAATCGTGAAATGGAAGATGTTCATGAAAGATATTAACTAGAGATACAAATGTATAAAAATTTTAAAAGCCTAGAGCAACGCCTGTGGCTCAAAGGAGTAGGGCGCTGGCCCCATATGCCAGAGGTGGCAGGTTCAAACCCAGCCCCAGCCAAAACTGCAAAAAAAAAAAAAATTTAAATGAATTTAAATGAATAATAACCATAGGCTTAATGAAGAACTTCAAAAATTTACTCCAAATTTTCAAGGAGTTGTTTTACTGTGAATGATTTGAAACTTTAAAAGAGCTAGTAAATTTAGATCTATATAATTTGTTCCAGATCTGAGGGGGAAAAGCATGGTAAGCAATCAAATGTATTTTATAAAGCCAGGATAAGTTTGAGATCAAAATCTGACAAACATTATACAACAAAAACAAAACAAAACCAAAAAAAAAAAAAAAATCAAAACACACACACACAATAAATACAGGTCTCTCTTAAAGACACAGATTCACAAATGAATTGATAGTAAGAAATGCTGTGCCTGACATTTCTTAGTTCCCCACCCCCAACAAATGCCTTTACATCATTAAAGAAAGCAAGGGCATCAGAATGAGTTTCCTCAGCTTCCTGGTCCCACCTCTACACGTTTGATTTACCTGTGGACTCATCCTCAAGCTCACTTCCCTCTTTCTGCTTCAGAGAAAAAAAAAAAGGCGTTTATTTGTTCAAAAAATGAAAAACGTTCAACCATGCTCTGGATACTATCCCACAAGTGAGTCAGGATCCCTGCTTTGCCAATTACTTTTCTGTAATTTTTTTTCCCAAATCTCTTTCTATTAACTATTTCCTGTCACCTCTTAAAGATTGTTTCCTCAGTTCCATATTCTCCTCATGATTAATTGTTTTGTGAGCACTTACTAGGTGTTAGATGGACTTGGGAGTTAGGACCAGGTGACATGCAGCCCTTGCCTTCAGGGAGCTTTCCATCATCCAGAGGCAGCTAGGTCAGCAATTGCAGACCATGTGGTCAGTGCTAAAATGTGACCGTGTTCAGATACTACTAAGCTCATGGAAGAAGGGCCTGGGAAGGCTTCCCTTCCAGCCAGTGTCATGTCTTTATCACTTCCTCCACTGGCTGCCTTCTAAAAAAGTATAGCTTCCTTCCACTGCCTTCTGAAAGTCCCTGGAATTCCTTTGCAGGTTTAACAATATTTTTTCTCTTGCAAAATCTAATGGTGACATTTTATTCCATGTGATATTTTTAGCTCCTTAGAGCATTGAATACTATAAGATATTCCCCCTCTTGGAAACCCCATGACTATATGCATTTCTGCTTTTGTTGTCCTCTTGAGCCTCTCTTACCCATTCTTCGGCAGACTCCTTGTTATTATGGCTGAGCTGTGTTTCCCGTAGGGAATACTTACGGCTTTTACCTGCTCAACCATCCACTCTCTCAATAGACATTATCCCTCATCTAGTTCCAGGGTTACAACCTAAATGCTGCTTCTCAAGCTCTCTGAGGTCCAGAATCAGAACTCTAGCTCTATACTGAATCTCTCCACATGAATGCTTAAATGGGATCTCAAACACAGGTCCAAAATGAGCTTAGTATCTCCTCAAATCTTGCTTTTCTCTATATACATTCTATGACGAGAAAAAGCATCACTGTGTACTCCATTGCCCAAACTATCCACTATTCCCTTCTCCACCCCACTTCAATCAACCTTAGACCTCAGGTCTTATTCTCCATATTTATTTGGATCTTTCGAATTTGTCTCTTCTCTTCCGTGACCACTGCCTCAAGTTCAGACCCTCAACATTTGTTGTTTGCATTTCTACAGAAACTGTTTAAGTTGCATCCTTGCCTTCTTTCTTGCACCTGCTAATACATTTTTAAATTTCCACTAAGGATATGTTTTAAAAGGCAAATCTGCTAAGTGTAAATGTCTATGCATAAATTTCTTTAATAATACCTCAAGATTCTTAGTGCATTATACAAGGCCCTCATGCATGACTCCTATCTGCTCCTTCTGCCTCATTTCCATACGGTTCATAGATTTATGACTATGGCTTTTTTTTTTTTCTTAGCCCAAAGGAAATGTATATTTGGGCCACAGTCTGATAATCATTGTCCGTAAGCACATAAATGCCCTCAGCTAAGTCCCTCCTGTTCTCTTCACTCTTTCTGAGACTCTGCCAATCTCTTTTTTATTTAAAAACTTTCATTTCCTTCTTCCTCCCCCACCAACAACCTACAGGTTACCACCTATCTTAGTAGCAAGACATAAATGGCACTATCTCTGCCCCTTCAATGAACATCATTCTTCAGGCATACTATGCACCAGGTATATGGAACTCTCCTAATTCCTAAAAGGTTGCAAGTCAATTACCTATTCTCTAAAAACTTGAAAATTAGTTTTCAATTAAGTATCATTATAAAATGGTCTATAAAAAACATAATAATTATAAGATGGATTATAAAAGATATACAATACCATAAAATCAGAAATCTACATTGCTACTAACTCCATGGGATGAGTGCATATATCTAAATAAGCCAATCAGAAGAAGCTGATTGATGGAGGTAGAGAACTATTTGGAAGAGGGGAAGGAAAGGGAGGTAAACTTTGCCATAACCAACTAGCACACTTTGTGTAAAAAAGCATTCTATGAGGATGTCACTGACACAGAGGCATACGCTTCATGTTATCCAAATGGAAGTTTCATATGCATTCTGATTTTAAAGCAGATGCCCTTGTTCTGATCCAAATTTTGCTAAGCAATTTCTGAGAATGCTGTTCTTCCAGATGGGGACGTTTTCCAATTGAATTAGGACAAGGACATTTTCCAATTGAATTAGATTTATCATGGTGGGTGAACATACTGCCCTTCCAGTTCTTTAGGTTTTATGAATGAGGTTTGCTGGTTTGCATTAATGTTCTCCATTCTTTCAAGTCTGGAACATTAAAGAAACTGAATGATCAAATCTAAAGAATTGACTCTAGATGCTGAAATGTACTGAGTTCAGTAAAATACTTTGAGAGACTAGGAGAGCCTTTCCAGGTAACACTTCCTTTGTCTTACTCTAGCCCGTGTCCACGTTGCCCTCTGACACTTTCCCCTCCCACTCTGGGCAGGGCTTAGCCCCTCTCAGGTGGGTGTGCTGTCACGGCCCTTTGTCATTGCCTCTCCAAGCCTTTTCTTGCCTCTCCAAGCCTTTTCTTGCAATTACTTGTTTATATGTCTGGGAGCTCCTGGCACAAACTAGACACTCAGAATTGTTCATTCAAACTAATCCAAGTCCTGATATTTTGCCCAATTCTTTTCCCTTCTCTTTAATTATTAGGCTGAAAACAAAATAAGACACTTTCTCAGAAATGAAGGCTGATGCTGTTAACAAATAAGACTTCAGAAGCGATTCTGATTCCAACCTAGAACTATGTGTTTTAGAAACAGACTGTATCCATTTCAGCTTCCATTGAACACACCAGCCCTGATAGCATGGTTACTCAACTCTTTTTGTCACAGAATCTAGATGGGACTATTATGTTTTGATTTTGGTTTGGTTTCATTTGTAACCATTAATGCACCTGGGCTCAACCTCCTCTGCCATTTTGCCTCTCAAAAAAAGTAGCCATTTAATATATAATAGAGGAAGCCTTTGAGTTCTAAAAATTCTTGACTGTGTAAAATACTCTTGTAACCTACAGCTCATAGAATCAGTGCATAGCCTAATGGTTGTTCAGTAGTTTAAGAGGTGTTTGAATTATGAGGTGAGGGAAGTCACTGTAACAGTTAAGCAAAATAACTAAATACATCTGAAGCCATATAATTTAATGTATTAGGAACAGATCTTTTGAAAATTTCCAGAAAGTTATCCAATATCCTATTCACCAGCGTTTTAAGACACATTTTATAGCTCAAACCCTCAACTTAAATGCCTATGTTATCCACTGAGGGAGAAAGAAATGGCATAATGGTAACCCTAGCCATAGGGGGGAAAATGCCATTTCCTCAGTGTACCTTTATTTCCAGTATGTATTGTAATTGAGAAGAAACTTCCCTTAAATGTGCTAAATCAATTAATTACCCCCCCACACACACTTGCTTTAACATCCTGCACTATTGAAACAACTTCCAGATGTCACATTTGCTAATAGCTCTTTGTTCATCACGTTTCAGGGAGTCTACTGTATCCATACGGCTAGGAACACGGAGACGCAGAGTCATGGCCCTCCCATCTAAGAATCGCTCTGATGATGGGCTGAGGCTTGACTGGGCAGGGACTAATTTGCTATCTTGAGTAAATAATTTAAGCATTTTCTCCCTTAGCTTCCTTATCTACAGATCGGAATAATGATTGGTGGTGCTGAGGAAGCATTAATGCAAAAATGAATTTGAGAATTCTGTGTTTTGCAAAGAGCTAGATGGGTGCTTAATAGTAATTATAGTTCGATGTTCCTCATGTTCTTGAATAAGAATGACTTCATTAATTTATTTTCCCATTGAGAAAGGGTGTATGGCAGCGTTGTACTGTTTGCTATTGAAGTGGTCTTTTTTTTTCATTTAAAGTCTAATGCTTGTTTTATTTTAGTGCATTTTAAAAAAATGTTATTCTAACATACCCAATAAATTAGATTTCTGAAATCCACTGTCGTGGAAAATTTGAACAGCATCATGTTTACCCTCATAGTAAGTTTTATTCATTAAATGCCATTTTACAAGATGAAGAGATACATTTGGAATCGCTTTGCTGCTTGAAATTCTCTAGAACCTTTAAAACCACATCACCATTAGTTGAACTTATTCTCAAGTTTGGAGCATTCTACTAATATAAAACCATAAGGCAAATTTGCTTTCAATAATTTTCTTCAAGCTTTGTGCTTTATTAGAAATAACTCATTTATAGAAAACCTTTTATTGGATTGGTGGTGAGAATAAACACGTAGTTCTCAGTGACTTTTATTATTTATTATAAAGTCATTTGGCAGGGTGTCACGTAGGCAACTAAATGAAATAAAAGATTAATCAGAACTACCAATCTTTTTCTGATTTGCAGAGTAACAGAAAACAGCAGCCTGGTCCTGTTTTACTCCCCGAAGGTTCAGTTCAGTATGTGCCGGTGATGGAAAACATCATCCGCCTATAAAGCAACAATTAGGGCTGGTTTCCATTGACTCAATCAGTCAAAAGTAAAAATACAAAAGACCAATATAAAATAAGGCCTCTTCTGTGAGCCTTCACATGCCAGAAATGTGAACACCCTTGAATATGTGTTGTTCCTGCTATTTACCAAAGCGCCACTGGAATTTTTAGGTTTAAAAGTTCATATTTGAATTGCAGGATTGAATACAGAATAGTCAAAATCAGCAGTTTTCCCCTGGCTTATGGCAGACTTGAGGGGGAAAGACTTTGCTAGAAGGAAAGAGACCTAAATTTGTTTTTTGGATAAGGCTATAGTTAAAGTGAGGCTAATGGTTAAATTTCTCAGCCTCTTCATATGTATTTGCTTTCCTGTACTTGTCTTCTATTAATTGATATAAAATATTAGGAAAAATGCAGCCTAATTAAATTTACCAGCATTCTTGGAAGTAAGAACATTAGTTATAATTGTTTTCTTAAAAGAGGCTCCATTAACATACATGTAGCTCTCTGATAAAAAAGCAACAGAAAGCTATTTGTATTAACATCAGTGTATGCAAATTGAAACCTTAAAATTAACTATCCTATCATAGAAGGACAAAAATATGGCACTTGAGGAAAGGTATAAAATTATTTTCTGGGAAATAAAAAGCAAATAGGATAAGAACATTTCTGGGTGTTAAAAGGATATTATACATTCACTAATAACCAAACTGTTTGTTATTTACACACACAGGAAATGGTTTTGAGTTATATGGCATAAATTTGGGGTAGATATAGGTGAGCTCTGATCTGGCATTGAGGTAGAGAATTGAAAATAGTCATTGACATAGTTTCCTTCAGCTATAGGAAATACCATTCTTCTGTGAGGAATGAGCAACATACCTGCTTGAAAGAAAAGAAGATAACTAGGTGGTGTTAAAGGGCTTTTCCAAATTTAACCCTTCTTTGAGAATCTACATAGAGACATTACATGAACAAGGTACTATGCTCATTCTTATTATCAGCCATCTTGTCAATAATATCTCATCCAGTCTGAAATGTATTGAAAAAGTAAGCATTTTTTTTTTTTTTTTATTGTTGGGGATTCATTGAATTCATTCATCAGTTACACTGATTGCATTTGTTAAGTCAAGTCCGTCTTACAATTGTGCCTTGCCCCCTAAAGGTGTATCACACAGAGACCCTGCCCCTCTCCCTCCTTCTCTTTCTCTCTGCTCTCCCCTTTCCCCACCCCACTATGTCATTAATTGTCCTCATATCAAAATTATACATAGGGTTCATTCTTCTCCATTCTTATGATGGTTTACTAAGAATAATGTGTTCCATTTCCATCCAGATTAATACAAAGGCTATAAAGTCTCCATTTGAAAAAGTAAGCATTTTTATTATTGCCTCAGAGGATGTGAAAAGCATCACATCCTTATAAATCTTCTACATAGCATTTTGCAAAAGGCAGTATTATTCTTGTTTATCAATTTTTAAATGACCAAACTTCAGCATCATTTGTTCCCTGACGACATAATGACATTTGCTTCAGTTTGATGTAATATGTAATAATAGCTGTGTGTCTCTGAGTTCTCTGCCACCAGGCCTGGTGTCATGGCTATTTGTCCAGTCCTGTTCTAAAATAAGAAATCAGTAATGAGAGGGAAGAAATTTCTATTTTGGTTGGAATTAGGAGATGTGACGGAGAATGAGAGGCTTCCTGAAGAACTTTCATAATTTACAGAGAAAGAGTTAACGCATCTCCCTGAGCTGATGATGTCCAGACCTTTAGCCACCTGGCTCTGCTTGTCTCTCTCACCTCATCCTGAGCCCCTTCCTGATGTTTTTACCTCCTCAGCATACCAAACTGCTGCCACGCTCCTGATGTTACATCCTTTTACCAGGGGATCTTTTCAGTATGAATTCTTCTGTCTTGAACATGCTTTCGTCTATTCATCCAGAAAGTTGAAACTATATAACCTTAATATTGTTTCTAAGAATCTTCAGGTAGCGGGCCTCTTTTTCTTCATTCTTAGCATGGTAGGTAGTGTAGAGTTGGTGTGTTCAAACTCCAACTTGCCATTCTGTGATGAACATTTTTTTAAATGTTTCTTTTTATTAAATTTAATTTAATTAGTTAATTAATTAATTAAAAAAATGTTGAGACAGAGTCTCACTCTGTGCCCTGGATAGAGTGTCATGTAGAGTAGTTCACAGCAACCTCAAACTCTTGGGCTCAAGAGATCCTCTTGTCTCAGCCTCCTGAGTAGCTGGGACTACAAGTGTGTGCCACAGTACCTGGCACACACAGGGACACAATTTTTCTATTTTTAGTAGAAATGGGGTCTCACTCTCTTGCTCAGGGTGGTGTCAAATTCCTGAGCTCCAAGCAGTCCACTGCCTTGGCCTCCCAGAGTGCTAGGATACAGACATGGGCACACTCAGCTTCATGAACTTTCTTTCAATGCAACTTCTTTTCATAATTTCCTGGCACCTAAGATTCTGGCTAAAAAATTCAGTTCTCTTACGTTGGTGTGTCTATGAAGGGTCTGGAAGAGAGAATGAAATGGTGCCATCTTTTCATGCTTTTCAGCTGTTTCTAGTGGTTTGCAAGATAATGGAGACACCATTTTTCTACAGTAGCATTACAGTTGCAAGGGCAACAATGACATGTTTATATTGATCACAGCTATGATGGATGGGATATTCTTGTGTTTAGCAATTACAAAGGCAATTCAAAGCAAAAGGCAGTTAAGATCATTATTTTATATTATGTAGAAAAAATGACAAAGTTTTTTATTATTTCCTGTAGTCTCTATCAATTTTGCTTATCACTATTACAGGAATCTTTTAACCAAATTTTGTAGAGACTTAATCATTTTCAGAATCAGGGACAAAATGGATAGTACCTTAACAAAGTATTACATAGATTAATCCAAGATAGAAATGTTACCCCAGGATCATGTTCCTGTCAGTTGTGTCTATGGGCAAGCTTCAATATCAGGTAATCTATGACACTTCTTTACAAGGACTATTTTGACATTTGCAGAAGAAACTCTATATTTTATCTCTCACAATGTTACTCAGATTCCCAACCCCAGAGGAGAAAAGCCAATCGGATGTTCTTTTCTGTCTGTGTGAAAAAAGAAAATGAAATCACTCATATTGCCAAAACCATTTCATAGTATATCCCAATTATTTTCAGTACTAGACAAGACAATATCTTAATTTTTCCCATTTTTCTGAAATGGAGGCCTGTACCAAACTGAACAAAGATCAATTATTTGATACCGATGTAAACAAATTAATTGAAAGTGCCCAGGAAGTGACAGGAGGAATGCACCACCATAAAACACAGAAGCAAAACAAAAGGAAAATCTACTAAATAAGGGGACTAAAAGTGACAGAGGATAAGTCATTGAACAACCAACAAAGTGATTTGCTGGGAGGATATAATGGTGGACATAAAAAGGTGATGTAACTCGTGAAGTCTTTACTTTCCAGAGTTGAAAGGCTATTTGAAAATGGCCACATGGAATCATTCAGTTAAACGTTAGGATTCACTATGCTGTTGAACTCTTATTTTTCCCTAACCACGGTCTTGTGCTGTTATTTTTAAGGGCTGATTTCTTCACGATCATTTAGCTCCTGATTAAAGCATACCTTCTTGTGTGTTATCTCCTAAATATCTCTAGGTAAAAGTATCCTGTTCCTTCCTTCCTTTCATCACACTTATTTTAATGATATCAGCATCAGTAATAAGCTGTCCTATGTTGTCACTTAACTGTGGCATCTGAAGAAAAAAGGAATATGCCTTATAATTGGTCTGTGGTCTCTTGCCCCAGTGCTGATGATCGCATGATGCACATAGATCGTCCCCCAGTGCAACTTTATTGAGTGAATAGATGCCTAGTACAGTTTGCCAGAAGTAGTGAAAACAAAGACTTCTACTGGGCGTGATAGAAAGCGTTTCAACTCTGCCAGAAGATGGCTGAGAACCAGGGCATTCCCTCGGGGTTTGGGGTCCTTGATTTACTTATCTGTAAAGGAATCTAATGCTTCTTCCAACTGAAGTCCTCTTGTAAAATTTGGATGTTATCTACACATAGGAATAATACCTGCTTGAGTTGGCATCACCAATATCCTGATAGTTACAGAAATGAACAAGAATATGGCTGCTAAAGGAAACTTCAGAATTATAGATTTACTTGATTAGCTCATACATGCAGAAACTGTGCCATAGGATACTTCTCTATGTAACACACGACTCTGAAAACAACTTGCCACTAAAACTGCTTCATGAGCTATAAAACTTTTCTAGCAAAAAAATGTACCCTAAAAACACATGGAAATCAAAGGGGAAAGACTAGTGTAATGCTATGTACATTGATGCCAGGAAAAGATTAATGAAATACAACCTATTTCAGTGAATATGTTGTGTTATTTCATAAGGTGCCACTTCACCAAAGGAAAAAAGAGATTGGAGTCTAATTCTTCTATTAATGATGAGCGGTTGTGACTTTCACATAAAAATTGACACTTGTTCACAACATTATCATTTTAATAATATTCAGAGCTTGATATGGAAATTACCAATATATTGACAATCCCTACCTAAAACTGTATTTGAATTATATATTTTACCAACTTCACATCCTAACAAACTGAATCTTTCTTAAAACTTCAAAATAGAAGGATAATGGAAAAAATGTGGGGCATATGGTCTGTGGGAGTGTGCACATGTGAGTGTGTGTATGCTGGTACCAAAAATAAAATGAAGACTTTTCTCTTTGTAATTCCGGTAATTTTGTAACATGGTAATTTTTACTTTTCAAAAGCCCTTTTCAACTTTAGGGAAAAAGTGCTATGAGGTAAGTAGCAAAAAACTGTGGTGTGGCTTTTAAACATTGTGAAATCGTTGGGTCTAAAGACAACCTCTGGCTCCTAATACAGTGCCGGGCACATGCTATGCCAGATGTTCAGTACATGTTTCCTGAATTAGGCTTCCATTTCTGAGACTCATCCATTAGTAATATATTACACTTAGGGAGTAATTGTGTCACCAGTCCTTCAACAACTAAATTAATGTATGAAGTATTGATTAGAAAAAAATATTCAATATTCCCAGATCCCACTTTGAACCTTAAATTATGTTTTCTTCCTTATAAACTAACTGAACCTAAACTGAAGCTTTGACTGATAAGCCCAAGAAATTTTTCTTCTTCTCTTTCTCTGGATCCTGGTATTCAGCAACACCAAATTGGTTGCCATGCCAGGCCACTCTTTCTTATCCACAGAGCCTAGTCATTTGTCATACAGATGAACTCAGACAGTATTTCTATCAGATGGCTCATTCCCACATGCAATACTAATTTCCACACCCGATACTTGTGAATGTGGAAAGGTAAATCAGGATCCTTTCCATTTAAGTTTAGATTTTCATTTTTTATGAATTCCCTGAACTGCCATATTCTTTCTTTCTTCTATATCCCTCAATAGAATCTTCTCAGACCTTTATAAACTTCATGCATCAAATAATGTATTATTTATTCTGTCATTTCCCTTATCTTAAACTTTATGACCTTGACCTTTTAAATCTATCATAACAGCAAAAATCCTCCATCATTTAGGTAGCCCTCAGGGGTACCTGCTCTAGATTTAGAATAAACTGTAAATGAATACCCCAGGGTATAATCTGAAAAAATAGCAATTTTATGTTTGAGTTTTGTTTAAAAGTAAAAGTGAAAAGAAATGGGAGAGAGATAAAAGGAAGGAAAGGCAGAGAGAAAGAAGGAGAGAGAGAGTTTCTATATCAAGTTCACTAAACAATTTGGTCAAGCTGTAATTTCTGCAACAGTAAAAACTGACAGACTTTTCATTGAAAGTTACCAGACATTCCTCTGTTTAACAACAACTTCTGCCATTTGTTCAAGAGCAAAAGTGTGCCATTTAAGTAGGAAGATAAAAATCTGCTTGTCTGATTTCTATATATTAAGGGAAAGAATGAAAATACAGATCTTCATATTACATATTTTGTCCTAGACTTTCCACTATTTAAGCTGAATAATGATGATGACAATGATGATGATGATGCAAATATCTCTGGCCAGTAATAAAGGAAAAACACTTAAAAAGTTGCAGAACTTCCTTCTCCAACTCAAAGACAAAGCAACATTAAAAGGCAAAGGTAAGTCCTTATACATACATGCATAGATATCTATATTTGGTCTACCATGAATTGCATGTGGTTTTTAACTCTGCTGAGGGCCCCTAGTAAGCCTAGGTAGTGAGTCAGAGCCAATGGTACAATCAGCTGATTTAGTACATTTATTCCAACTACTGATCAAATCCAAAAAAGTGAGTTAACTGAGCTGTTTGGCTGAAATGCTTGATTGATTGAGGGAATAATATAACCAACAGTGCCAAGCAGACTAAGAACTCATCTCTTCATAGGCCAGTTAGAGAAAGGCAGCCTCTTGTGACTGGATAAGTAATAGATCTTTCTTTAGCTGCTCAGTCTATCTTGGGAAAGACCCAAAAAGACTCCTGAGTTGGGAGGTTTATGCTTTTTAAAAGGGACCTGGAACTTTGCTTAGATTTAGACCAGTGTCAAATCTTATCATTCTCTTCATTGGCTGTCTGTCACTTTTGAGTTTGCTCCGAATGTTAACTCAACATCAACAATTCAAATTTTCAGCTGGGTTCATTGCGGCCAAAAGCTTTATGATATTTGAATATTCAAGATACAGATTAAATTGCATCGCAGTGGCTGCCTGCCATCTTAACAGTGTGGAGACCTGCATGCTCAGGGTTTTAGACATTTCTTGTTTTTGTGCATGAATAGAAAATATTGGTAAAATTTATACCGTGAATGACAAGAGTAGAAATGAAAAAGTATCATTGAATAATTTTCTGTCCTGATGAAGAATGAAATTTCTGTCACTTTCAGCTTTGCTCTTACATCTGTTTCCTGGAAAGAAGGAATTCAGTGCTCATAACAAGTATGCTAATTACAATTTGGGCCATAGCTTCAAAATCTTTAAGTAAATGCTAAATGATTCAGTCAGGAAATTTGCTAAGACACATTTCTCCTGACAGCTGCCAAGGACAATGTCTGTTTTTAATACTTGAAAGATATACTAGATTTGCACTTTTCAATAACCACAGTTTACAGCTCCTATTGGAGTCTTATTGAGCACTTGACAATATTTTCAGCATTGAATGTCAGAAGGTGATTCCCTTCAGTTTTAAACAGTTTTTTTTGTTTGTTTGTTTGTTTTTGAGCCAACCATACAACTATTCTGGACAGCATTTAGTTCAGAATCAAAAGAGCTCAAAAGAGCTAATTTGTTTTTCTTTTTTATTGTATGTAAATTCAGCATAATTAAACAATGACAGACATAACTGTACAGCCTGCTGGTACCCAGAGTGCACAGGCTTAGGAACCCAGCAGGAGCCTGGACCAGCCAGCCTCGTTCACCCCTGGCCATCTTCATGGGCAATCCCAATCCTCACACTCAGATCCCTTGGGAGATTACCCTTACTATTTTCAGATAGAAAATGAGCATTTTTATGTAGTGGTATCTTCATTTCCCTTCTTTAAAACTGGCACAATCCTCCAAATAAGGTAACCAAATTACCGATGAATAGAAAACACAGTCCAAGTCCAAGTCTAATTCTATGTTGCTCAATGTTTATGAAAAAGTAGTAGAGGCCAAGCTTTATTTGAAAGAACTTAGTTTATCAATGTATCAAAATAGACCTGCATAAATGTTTTACATAAATTTCTTCTTCCTCCTCTTTTTCCTCATAGTGATAAAGAAACCTAACTCTTGTCCATGAAGAAAGGTCCATGTTTATGTACAACTAAGCCAAGCTACATCTTCTTTAGTATAACTTTGCATTATCCTTTCATTACAGACTTGCTCAGCATATGATTTCAATATAGTTGAAACAAACACTGACTTTCCAACACAGGCAATAGTCTGAATATCGTGGCAGTTTATGGGCAAATCACCCATTTTTCTGCTTGTTTAAACTCTGTAATAAAACCTCACAAGAAATACTAAAAATAGTCCGTGCCTTGAGGTTGTTCTTTTCACATTTATAATACTACTTAGAATTTGATATTCTTCAGAGGAAACAAAGAGCAAACAGGTACTTAATCATCTCTATCAGTATGATCAGCATTGTGTTCCCCATTTCTAAAGTCACTCTATGCCAAGAATTATAACAGACACTTAAAGTGCAATATCTCATTTAACATCCATAAAAATCATGTTAGGTAAATACTATTATTCAATTTCATAGATGAGGAAGCTAAGTTTTAGAAAAGTAAAGTGGCTTACCCTAGAATATAGAGCTGAAATCTGGCAGAGTTGAAATTCACATCCAGGTCTGGTGGACTAGAAAACATTTGCTCTGTCCTTAAAAAATTGCCCTGCCTTAGGTTTTCTAGGTAGAGGCCAGAGCAATTTTTCCTGGGAAGATTAAATAAAGAAAGGATGTGCTCTATTATTTGTTCTGTTTAGTCACCTGAGAGCATCTGGCCTTAAAATACTGACAAAATATATCATGAGTTGCAAAAATCTTTCTTTATATGTCTCTTGTCATCAGAACACAGGGCACAGACAAGTAGAAGTTTACAGATTAGAAGTTGTGTGAATACTTATTGATTGACTACAAACTATTAATATGTCCAAGTTAAAGTTTGGTTAATAACAACAACAAAATAGGAGAGATATGTTATTGTTAGAAGAAGGTACAGTAACTTAAAGAAGATTCCCAGATTTTTAGGTTGAAAGGACTTTAGACTCTTCTAATGCCTGAACTATTCTACATCTGATCATTTACTTGAATAACTTTTGTAACTGACACAAACACTTTACTCTTCTGAGTCATTTCTTTATTTACTCATTCAACACATCAATAAATATTTGTTGAAATTGCTGTGTGCCATGTACTGTTGCAGGCACCAAACAGATACCTTGAACCTACAGTCCTTCTCCTCAACACCTTTATTTTATAGAATCAAAGTGTCTTTCACTACAACTTCAAATCTTTATATAAGTTTTACCCACAAAACTATTCAAAATAGTGTGTGTTTGCAGGTGATACCACTTCAAATATCTCAAGTCCCTGAACATGCCACTTTGGACGTTTGGACGGCAGCAGGATCTTCTACTGTTGCTTTTCTTTTTCTTCTTTCTTTTTTTTTTTTAACTTTTGCTTTTTGCTTTCAGAAGAGTCACAGCGGGAAAACTTTCTCCTATGAAAAATCTTTGGGTTTACACCACTCAATAGGATATTGGCGGTGGGTTTGTTGTAAATGGCCTCTATGAATTAGAGAAATGTCCCACCTATGCCTCTTTTCTTAAGCATTCTTGTCAAAAAATGATGCTGGATTTTGTCAAAACCAAAATATACTTAATATTAATGTGAAACCAATATAGAAGCAACGATATGCCCACACAAAAGAAAAAACACAAATGTAGTCTAGTAAAGGGAAAGGGACAGAAAGGAGAGAAGAGGGGAAGGAGGGAGAGTAATTGGTGGGATCTCACCTGATGTGCACAATGTGAGGGTGTTCAGCACTTCCCCTGAGTGAAGGGCTCAACTACAACATGAACTTTACCTTAGAATTGAAAACAGTGTAACCTAAACATTTGTACCTTCATATTTATTTGAATTAAAAAAAAAAAAAAGTCTTTGGTTTTAGAGAATGAGGGAGTTACAGGGAGAAGCATGGGGAAGGGAGACATAACTGGTTATTTAGGGATGGCTTTAGTTTGACTTGAAGGGATTATGGTAAAGGGTATTCTTGACATATTTTAATATTGTCCTGAGGTTAAGAAGCAAACAGAGGTTTGAAGAAAACAGTAAACATGTATTTGGCTAAAATAATTCATATCTTAACATCTCCCAAGGGTCTAATTGTAGACAGAGGTGGCTAGGTGGGGTAGAAACTCAGGAAATGAAAGGATACAGTCTATATATTTCCTCATATGACATTGCTTCCAACTTTATACCTCTCCTAGCAACTATTCCCTCTGAGCTTGTTCTAGTTTGTCTATACCCATAATAAAAGGTGGCATCGCAAACTGAGAATACCCTCAGTATCCCCAGGAAATCAGTTCCAGGACCCGGAAGATACCAAAATCTGTGGGTGGTCAAATAGCCTATATAAAATAGGATCGTATTTAACCTGTGCACATCCTTCAGGACACTTTAAATCATCTCTACATTATTATACCTAGTATACCCAATTGCTATGCAAATACTTGTTATACTGAGTTGTTGTTTTTTATTATTTTTATTGTATTGTTATTTTTATTGTGTGTTTTAAAAAATGTGTTTGATTGATGGTTGCATGGAACCCACAGAAACAGAGGGATGAGTATATTATATTCCTAACACACACCGTGGAAGTAAAACAGAATAAATGATTGTCTTATCCTAAATCTTTTATTTTTAACAAGCACAACCAAACTTTCTTTTGTCCTAGCACTGAATCACTAGAGCTAGCTTATTTTCTATAATTCCATATTCTTTATAATATTCACTACTATACCAAATTCCTGTTATTCTCTGCATAGGCAACTGTTGCTGAAATTTATTTTTTTAGAATTGGTCTTTGACACTAAATTTGTAGCCCTAAATATATTATTACAGAATAGTCACACTTTGTCCTCAGTTTCTTGGTCCATAAATTCGATAAGCATTCTATATGTATTTTTATTTGCATCTTGACTAAGAAGGGAAAATGGAGCCAAGGACAAAGGGGTAGCATTCTATTAATAATCACCACCTACCTCAAGAGGGGAAGAAATCTCACATTTCATTAGATTGGTTAGCCATTCAATGGTTATTATCCTTGCATCTGGTTAGCTTCTTCATCATATCTATAAGAAGAGATAAAAATAGATGTCAACTGTGTGCTTAAATTTGCTTTTACTTTTTTACCACAATTTCTTATCTCATGGTCCAAAAAACTATTTACATACAAAAACAAGGTATCCTGATTTAAAGGAAGTCATGATGGACCCAGTGAATTCCATTTTTTTCCTTCAGGTGCTTGTGAACTCTTACAAATAAATAATCATGCCATTACTTATGAATAACTTCCTAATAAGGGCATTATGTTAGTGGTGGTAGAAACAGCCTTCATGAACACTCACTGTCTTCAAAACATGGCAATTGTCTACTTCCTACTCATCTCGCTATATTTGTCAATGTAATATTTGTTTGTTAGAGTCCTAGAATATAAAGATCTAAGATCAAGAAACTTGCACAAATCTGAAGATTCTAGAACTCAGAAAAGAGTCTTTTTGCAATATCCCCTGCTTTGACTGGCCGGCACTGAATCTACCGATGCCACATAGTGGTCTATAGAAATCAAGGACTTTTAAAGTGTGTTTGCCTTTTTCTTAGGACAAATTTAAGTCTTCCTAATTGAATATTCCTTTGACTTTCAGGAGAAATAAGTCAAAAAGAGAAAAGTTCAGGGAATCCAGAAGCAGCTGATCAAGCAGTAAATGACAAATTGACTCCATAATTTCCCAACCTGAATTGTCTCTCACTATATAAAGGAGGGCAGCTCAGAATTATGCATTAGCATCTCCTCAGAACTTACTGGAAATACAGGATATCAGATCCCTCCTCAGACCTCTGGAGGTAGGGGCTCTGGAGGTAGGGGCCAGGAATTTGTGTTTTATCAGTTTTCTGGGTGATCTTTATCCATGCTAATATATGAGACCCACTCTTGTATGTCAGACTCTATGGGAAGTTGTCCTTTAGGCTACATTCCCAGTGATAGGATAGGATAAACAGTACAGAGAAGGTAGTTTTGGAAAACCCTTTGTTTTTTTTGGTTTTTTTTGTTTTTTTTGAGACAGAGTCTCACTTGGTCACCTTTGGTAGAGTCCCACAGCATCTGAACTCAAAACAACCTCAAACTCTTGGGTTCAAGTCATTCTCTTGCCTCAGCCTCCCAGGTAGCTGGAACTACAGGCACACACCACAATGCCCGGCTATTTTTTAGAAACGGGGTCTTGCTCTTGCTCAGGTTGGTCTCTAACATGTGAATCTACCCGCAATCTACCCGCCTCAGCCTCCCAAGTGCTTGGATTATAGGCATGAACCACCTCACTCAGCTAAAACCCATTAATTTTTTAAAATATTGTTTATATAACACTGTATGATGATTCCCTCCTTTTACTTCTCAGATGTTTAGAATAAAAAATCTTCCAAGTGATTTTAAGTTCTATTAGTCAATTAAATACAAAACTTTGATGAAGGTCAAGGTTTCCTTACTCTTTGTTCAAACTCAATTTATTATTTTTATTTTTCCTTCACAAAGTTCCCATTTGCCTCTCCTAAGCAAAATGTTTTCTCCTCACTAAATCTCATGATATACCAGGAGCCAACTCTAATACCTTCGCTTTACAATAATTCTCTTCCTGATATATCTTTCTACAACAAACTCTTGCCAAGATCTTACTCATCACTGCAAAATCATATGATGATGCATTGTTCGTTGGAAGCTTGAGCCAAATCAAGTATGTGTATATTGAAAAGTGCATCAGTTTTAGAGTGAGACTGATCTAGGTGTGACTAATGGTTCTGCCACTTACTAATTATGTAATCTTGGATAATTAATCTCTCTGAACTTTAATTTTTCTATCCATTGTATTTGTTGTGCAATAATTGTTTATTTGTTTATCTGTCTATTTGTATCTTTGTAGTGTATCTTTCACTACAAATAGTTGTAAGGTGACTAATGAGATAATAAATACAAAGTGACTAGCCCTTTTCCTGGAGCCCAGAAGATGTTTAATGGAAGTTAATTCCCTATTATATTTTCTTCCTTTATTATTGTTTCTGCTGCTGAAAATTGTTCTCACAAAAAAGTCAAAGCATCTGTGAAGACCAACAGTGTATGGTCACAGGCCACCTGGATATTAAACACCAAATATAGAAGGCAAAAATGTGAAGTTTGTCAAGTCTATCCCTGCTTTAAAACCAATATGGTTTTAAAGGAACCTGAGGTTCCTGAAGACTTAAAATGTGTCTAGTCAATGCATAACCACATTTCACAGGTAATCAGAAAAATGAAAGAATGCAAAATATCTCACTAACATTTTTTATTGATTATATATTAAAATTACATTGTAGACATATCAACTTAAATAAATATATTATTAATCTTAACCTGTTTCCTTTTACTTTTTTTGCTTCTTTTCTTTTGAGACAGTATCTCACTATGTCTCCTTTGGTAGAGTGTTGAGGCATCACAGCTCACAGCAACCTCAGACTCTTGGACTTAAGCAATTCTCTTGCCTCAGCCTTCCAGTTAGCTGGGACTACAGACACCTGCCACAATGCCTGACTGTCCTACTTTTTTAAATGGGCCTACCAGATAATGTAAAATTACATATGTGGCTCACCTTTGTGGCTCTTTATATTTCTGTTGGACAACAACATCCTAAATCATTGACCTGTAGACCACATTTAGCCACCAGGTAAGTGTTCTTTTTTTTTAAATTTTAACTCCATATGACAACTTTAAATATTCCAGTGTCAATAGTCCTACTTAATGCATTATCAAATATATCTTAATAACTACAGAGAGGAGAACAAATCCTCAGTGAATTTGCTTATATATCACTGTTTAAGAAATTTAGAAGTGGCTCCCTCTGGCCCATGCTGCCACCTCCCTCTTCTGCTTCTCCTGGGGGTGTCTGTGTGAGTGTTTGGTGCAGACCTGGTACCTCTTTTGTGAAGTGACTGTTGAGGGAACTCTGTCTCCTGCCATAGCAGAGGAAAAGCCTAAGAAAGGAGTCAAGATTGACAGTGATGATCATATTAGTTCAAAGGTGATGGGACAGGATGGTTCTGTGATGCAGTTTAAGATTGAGACGCATACAGCACTTAATAAAGTAAGGAATGCCTATTGTGAACTACAGTTTGGTAATGAGGCAGATCAGATTCCGGTTGGAAGTGTTTTATAGACCATTTGACACATTTTCATCACACTGGTTAACATAGCCTTCCTGGCATTTTCTTAGTTATTGTGCTAAGACATTTATATTCTACATTTACTAAGTTTCACATGTACCCTTGTAAGATGCACCGCAGGTGTA